>VWZP01009783.1:1647681-1734745 GCA_013396995.1 Dicaeum eximium | reverse complement strand
TGCCCCACCACCCCCTCCTCCAGCACAGCCGGACGGGCTTACAGCTATGCAGGCATTTATTTAATGGAGCCGCAGATATTTATTTCTTTTCCCCTCCTTTCTCGCTCGGTAAAAGATTCACACTTAGAGCTGTCATAAAATCCAGACCCACATACATACCAGCAAATCCTGCTTCAAGCACTCGGGCTGCCCTGAGTAGCTACTGCCCCCCTCTCTGCCTGCAAGGCTGATCCGCCTCAGACATGCCCAACTTCTTCATTCTCTTCTNAAAAAAAAAAAAATCTCTGCAACATAAAAGCTCCGAGAATGCTTCCCGGAGGTGGGGAAAGCATGGGAAGGTGAATTAATAAAGCAGCTAAATAATTAATAATAATTAAATATACCCGCGGAAAATGGTGGGGAGGGGAAAATATCAAGGGGCGGGAGGGGAAGCTGTGAGAGCGAGCGGTGGGGGAAACGCGGGGAGAAGACGAGGAGGAAGGACAGTACGGGCAACGGGAGACCAACCCCTGCCTGCTGCCGGAGGGAGCAGGTCTCGGCCTCCGGCGGGGGCGGAGGGGGAGCCCGTGCCCGGGCGGCACCTGTGTCTCCGACCGAGCCGGGGCCGATGCCGGCACCGCGGCCGGGGCCGGGCCGAGCCGCCGCCGCAGCCCCGCGGGGACCACCCGGGGCTCCCTGCGTCCGGCGCCCTCTCGGACCGCGACCCGCATGTTTGGAAGCAACCGGGAGAAGGAATGCTTAAAAAAAATGTATTAACAATAACCATAAAATAGTAATCATGAGAAGAAAGGAACAGGCACCCAGCCAGCAGGCAGGCAGCAGAATTGGATCCGAAGGAAAAGAAAGCAGTGAGAGCAGAGATAACGCTAATATCCAAATTGGATACTCCACAATTAAGCCTGGTGCTTTAATTGCTATTCTCAGAGCCTCTTGGAAGCTAAGAAACGTGAAATCAGCCTGAACAGAAAGGAACACGTGTCTTCATCCTCATCCTGCCCTGCCCATGGATGCCTGCACCCTTGCTGCCAATGGTGCTCTCAGCCTCACTGCAGCAGGGCAATCCACTCTGTGGTCACAGATCCTGGCCCCTCCTGTGCCACGGGTGGCCTGAGCAGAGCACGCCCACCTACCCTTCTCAGCACTGGAGAATGGCCCTAGAGTAAGTCTTGCCCCCTACCAGGAAAAGCCACAGTGGGTACCAAAGCTGACCCTTTCCAGGTGGAAGTGTCAAGTGCAGCCTTCAGGATGTGTAGTCACTCCAGGGTTGCAAATGCCCACCCTGCCAATGTCTGAGTCTTGGTAGGAATTTTGGAAGAACTCAGATGGTTTTTGGTGACCCCCTAGAAACGAGAGCACTGAGGAAAACCCTCCCCATGTTTCCCTGCCAGCTATACTTGTCTTGCAGGAAATCAGACCCCAGGCCGAACATCATGTGCTCCGCTTCAGTGCTGATGCAGACTGCATCATCCAGCCTTTGCATCCCTCTCACTGAAAGCACCCTCCAAGCAACACACAGTTGCTTGGACGTATCTAGCATTCTCTATGTCCAGGAGCAGTGAGGAACATTCTGCTCAAAACACAGGCAAGGAGGGCTGGGTCCCACATGCCAAAGAATTGTGTTCCAGTGAGCAGATGAGCACTCAGTGCTGCACCTTTGTTGCAGGGATGTATTTGCAGGATAAAAGATGCATATGGCCAAGGTTGCTGAGGGAGGAAAGCCTCCTGAAAGAACCACAGCAGCTGTAGATTCTCTCTTAACCCCCAGGTCCTTCCTCAGTTTGTACCTCAGAATCAATCCACATGGTCCAAATAGAGTTTGCTGGTCTGTAGGGAAGGTTATGGACAGCAGTGTGGCTGTAGCACTGCGTGCGAATATATCAATATGCCATCTGGAGCTTGAATGAATTTCTGGTTCCATGTGTAGTGGGTGTACAGTGATATTTTTCATGTTGCTGAAGTGACCACAAGCAATATCAATCTGTGCTTGAGTTCTTTGACAAAAGCAGACACCAATATTTTCATTTTGACAGCCTGGATCTTCCTGAGGGTGCTGGTAAGGGCTGTTCTCCTGTTAGAAAGATTTTCCTAACATTTTTAGGCATGTTTTTAAAAGTGACTATGATATTTTGCATTCTAATTTCAGTAAAAATGGAAGACATATTAGCCAAAGCTTAAACTAATCTGAAATTATCTCAGAACAGTTGGAGAAAAGCACTGTAGAGTGATACTTACATACAGAAGCTGCTAATAGCTGAAGAGATTAGTCATTTGACTTTGCCATTCCTTTCACTGATAATAGTGATACAGGAATAGCAGATATGATTTGGCCAAGGGATGTTTTTTCCTTTCTGTATGGCAAGAAGGGATAAACTATGACTCTGCAAGTCCTCCTGCATTCTTCTGGATGAAACAAGCAATGGATGGACAGGGAGCTCGACAAAAAGAGAGGGAGTGGTTTTCATCCAGCATATTACTTAGAAACACAAAATGGAGGGATAAGAAGTAACTCTAGGAACAAATTCTGACAAGGGGCTGCAATCATTTTAAGCAAGTCAGAAATATTTAAGGTTATAATTCTCTGTGATCTTAAGATGAAGGAATTCATCAACTATTTTTCTGTATAAAACTACACAACTCCACAGTTACATGGTACATGAAAGCCTTGTTTACTTTTAAGCATGAGACTAGTTGCCTTTCTACTTGATAGATATCTATGCACATCTTACATAAACATAATACATATGTATATTTATAATTCCTTCTTAAATAAATCATAAGGGCTAAGTTCCCTATAGTGATTAGGGGCTTGAGTGTCCAATTCAACAATTTTTTTCAGACAAAATGTGTGCATTCCCTTTGACCAAAGAAATCAGGCACAATTACAAGTTTGAAATCAGGCACATAAAAATGCCAATTGTTTCAGAATTATCTTCTCAAGATTTTGCACAGCATCTAACCCCTAAATTATTTTTATATTAAGATGTAATAATTATTGTAAATAATGTGTGTGGAGGTTGGCTCCAAATAAAAAATGTGGCAAAATCTGCAGCAGCACGGTACTGTGGCAGGGTTTACTCTCACTAGCTGGGGTAGGCTTTTATTTTTTGTCCAATCAACTAAGATGAATAAACTGCATAAAATGAAACAAATAGCATCTCTGATAGGAAACATCCTATGCTTTTCAAACATCTCTTCAATTCAAAAACACTTAAATGTTATTTGTAAGACAAGTTGAGGGATTTATTTTAAACAGGTCCATGTTTACTATAAATTAAGGGCTATATTATTTTTGTCCTGCCTGAGATAAAAGAATGTGAATGAAAGTTCTTATATCAAAAGCAGCCAGGGCTGGATGTGGCAGCGATGATGTTGGGGAGGATGCAATCCAGCAGAGCCATTTTGCCACAACAGAACAGCCTCTGCCAGCACTGACAGGGACCAAAGGCCCTACAGTAGCTTTGACCCTTAGTAAATGCCCCACTGACTTCATAAAATCAGAGCCTATTTCCAGGGCTCTAGATGAATGGGGTCTGCAGCTAAGGGAAAAGACTACCACTTCATAGATCCTCTGTTCAGACACAGACACATTTGCATTAGTAGAAGAAAAGCCATGTCTATGGAAAACAATTTCTTATAATCAATGAAATGGATCAATTGTTCTGGATAATTCACACCATAAAAAGGTTTTTCATAGTAGCACTCCTTTGGGTGTTTGTACATGGGCTGCAGAGCATGGTAACCAAGACTCCAGCTGCTTTTATACAGTGCTCTGTGCCCTGCTCTACTCAGTCAGTCTGATTATAAAGTGCCTGAATACATCTATGCCCATGTCCTGGTGCTCAGATACCAGGCCTATGTCAGTTTTGGAAGATCACCACAACATTGGCCACACAGGTCCACAAACAAGGATGCCATGTCATGATGCATAAAGAACAGCATGGAAGCAATTTTATCAGCTAATTAAAGGGAAAGCAAATGGAGAAACAAGCATAGAAACCTGACAGTGGCACAACCACCTGGCTGAAGGACTCAGCTAAATTTTGGCATGAAATCTGTTTTCCTTTCTTTTGCACATGGTTCAGGACCAAGAGATGCTAGAGCAAGATTGAGCCAGAAGCCACTGGGTGGGGAGATCTCACCAGTCTTTTGCAAGGACACCTGGGCACAAGGAGACTGATCACTTTGCTACTCAGAGGACACTCATCCTGCCAGCAGCCCAGCAGAAGGGAATTGTGAGCACTGTTGTGGTTGCTTTGAAGTGTTACACATGTTGTCTCAGCTGTCATACCAGGACATTTAGCTGAGCTCTCATCTTTTTACATTGCAATAGTTGCAGCATCCCCTACTGTCTCTGCCATGGTCAGTCTGCCCTCAGAAATCCTAACAACTAGCAGACTATTTTTTTGTCATGCAGAATCAAAAACAATGTGAAGTAGATTAAAGGAGAAATAGCTTTCTCTGTGTCTTTATTATAGACTTGTTTTATTCTTTTGAGTATGGAATGTCAGGCTCACTGAAATTGGTTTTCCTGGATGGTCATTTATGTATGAAATACAGGCACATTAAGCTAAGAAACTGTGGAGTTTGTTCTTTCAAATGGAAATGTGTTATTTTTGAACTGCAGTAGTACAGACAGGATTTCAAACTGACGCTGTCACTTTTCTAAGATGATACATGGCTCTTCTACCTATAAGCACACCCAGACTGAAGAATCTATCTGTCAAAAGGCACCACATCTATCTAATAATAAATAGTAATTATCATCAAATGCTGTACTGTACTTCATCAAAGCATGGTACAAACATTAGCCACAGACACCATCCCTTTTACCCTGCCATTTAGAAGCAGAAAGGAAAGGCTGAAGCACTCACTGCCTTGCATCACTCTGAGGAAGATGCCTTTCTTCTCCATCTCTGGGGTGAGAAGATCATTCCAGTGGCTGGAGATTTTTGTCCCACCTCACTGGACTTAACAAGATACAGTCTCCTGACACACTTGAATGAATGGGAAACCACAACCCTCCTGGCAATCATCTCCATCCTGTTCCAACCCTAACAAGACAAACAGATTATCTGGGGTTTTTTCTAAAATCAACTTTCTGGTTGATGAAAATCTTACTGGTTCTCTCCAGATTCAAGTGATGACTCTTCACTGGAAGAGCTGCAAAATGGATTAGGCAGATTGCCTTCACAGTTTAAAGGAAACTGAAAAACCACTTTCAGTAAAAGATAAAGTGTGGCTTTTGCCAGCTTATCGTGATGAAAAGCTAAAGAAGAGTTTCTTCAGTAAAGTACCTGCATTCACCTATTCTCCATACAGGGCATACAGCAGCCAGAAAAATCACCCTTATGTCTGAAAGCTGTCTTTAATGTTCTAGCAGACGATCCATCAGAGCATTCAAAACTAAATTAAAATCCCAAGGAGGAATAGGGGATTTAATTCTAGGATTAAGCTTTGAAGTTGCTCCCAGGAAATAAATTATTATTGGATGAGAACCAACACACCAATTATCTAGTTTACTGCTCATGCTAGTGAGAGCTGCTGCAAACACCCTCAGGGATCCACTTTACCTAGATGGTCTCATCTTTAATACGATATCCATATAAAGGCAAAAGCTCAGATAGTCACAAGCCAAGAAACTTCCTAGTCCCCACTATTAAAAGGGAAACTGCCCACTACAAATATAAAGGGCAATAAGTTTCAGTCACTTAAATTCCCTGGCTTTCACCTTTTAACTTGCTTTGTTGTAGATAATAGAATAGTTAATAACATGCCACTTCTTTGCTCCATGTGTTACAGTTGGGTCAAAGCTCTACACTACTGGTGCTATCATAAATAAGCACATTTATTTTTCTTACACAGAAGGCCTTCATGCTAAGTGAAGTGGCTAGGAAGCCCTACTCCATTTCAATGGCTTGTAGACAAAACAATAGGACATTTCTAGCTTTTTAGTTGCTATTCCACAGATTTCATAAGGCTACCCACAATACCTCAGCTTCACTTAAGCAGCTTCAAATCCTTAATGCTTGTTCAATGGGACATTGCTAAAACATGAACCACTTCCTATGAAAAGAATAAGTAAAGTTAAATAGCTCCAAGACTGATAAAAGTGTCTGGAGCAAAAAATAGTACAGAGAGACATCAGAGCTGATATTTCACTCAAACTAAATAGTACCAGTTAATCAGTGCTATTACAAACTCACTTGGAACATTAAATTACTGCAGGTAAAAAATAAATCCTTCACTCTTAAAAATACACATGTCACCACTAAGGCCAAATCTAACAGCAGCAGTGTCCACAAATATTTGGTTTTCTCCTAAATGATGTATTTTTTGTTTAAACACCTTATGACATAAAAATACTGTCACCAAAGCACCACTACTATTTTCCTCCCAAACACATGGTTCCTATCTTTTCTCCGTGGATTTTTTCCAGTCCTTTACACATGGAAACAATGTGCCCAAAGCAAAGACAAAATCCCACCCACCCCCTATGCCCTCCTTCACCTGCAAGCTCTGTCAGAACTTTTGACACCATTTATTACCCACAAGTACATATGGAGAGGGTATATGGAGCAAAGGGATTCACTTTAATGTCAATGGGGCAAAGAAGAGGCACTGGTTAGTGCCACCAGCTGGGCTCCCTGTTGGCACAGTGCTGAAAATCCCTTAGTTCACAACATCCTAACAGCCCCTGCTTTTGTTCAGAAAAGTTCAGGGTTGATAACAGCACCGAGTCTCTCTCTGTTTGTCTCATTTCTCCTTCAGGTGAAGCAGATGGTATTACAAATAACTCACCAAGAGAGTGCAGGGGAGGAAATGGCAGAGAAGGGAAATATTATTTGTACTGACAAGGATTCTGAAAAAGAAGCAGCATGACGTTAGAAAAGCGGATCACTTTTCGCACACAGAAATATGGGCCTGAAAGCCTTCCTTGAAACAGAAGTACAAATGATTTCACCAGCAAGCCAAGAGCCTGTGAGCTGGAAATATTCTCACTGGGTTTGAGTTAGGTGCTCACTACAGCATTTATTGCACATTTGCATTGACCATCTAATTTAATACAAATGTTTGCTTTAGACACACTTTAAAGTGAAAATTAGTTCTGTTAGCATGCAGCTGTGGTCCCCCAAGATAGCTGTTTGCTCGGGGGCAAACAGAAGAGAGATGGTAACAAGCTTAAAAGTAACTCTGAAAATCGCTGTCCATGGTCAGTTGAGAGCCAGCAGCAACAGGGTCACCTGCTCCTCTGCCCATTTATTTAGTAGTCATTCAAATTAATCATTAATTCAAAAGATGAAAAAGCATGTGCTAAGCCTGAATATTCACAGTCCTGGGAGAGAGTATCTACCTACAGCAACTGAGGTTATCCTGCTGCTCCATCACCAACACACCTTCCCGAAAAAATGAGACCTACCCTTGGCAAATTACTTTATGCAAATGGAGATAGATTTCTTTTGCTTGAGCTGTTTCCAAGTGAGCCAGCTGACTCAATAATTCAGCCCTCTGGCTGGAAGAAACATTAAGATTTCTGTCAGATTACTCTATATTCTAAAGAAAACTGCCACCTTCTTTTCTCCTTTACTTAGACATCTAGGAAGAGGCAATAAGCAAAAGACCTCTAGTACACTTCAGCTGCATCTTTTAATCTACCATCAAACTGAAATGGAGACATTTGTCTCAACAGCTTTGTAGCCCAGCAGCCCATTTTTGCTCTCATGTTATGTCTGACCCAAACTCAAACCTCAGCATTTTAATGGCATGCACTACCCACAAAATGTCTCATGGTCTGATGTTTTTTTGTTTTGTTTTGTTTTCTTCCATACATCAGCTGTAAACCTAACCCCAAGACCGAGCCTTACTCAAACATAAGTTCTCTTTCACCCTCATGGTGATTATGAGCTCAGAGCCAGGGCGACCTTCAGCTGACCAGCCTCCATCCTCCATCAAGTCTGTAAGTATGTCCTCTACCTGCCATGCTGCTTCCAGGATTCAATTGTTGATTGTGTTTCTATGCCCTGGCAGTGGGAAAATACAAAATACTCTTGCTGTGCATGGGGTAGGCCTTTTCCTCACTCCTTATTAAGTACTAAATTCAGAAAAGCACACGATGTTCTGTCCCTCTTCCCTCATCATCTTGAGAAAATGTCCACCTAGAGCTTTGGCCACACTCTGGCAACTTTCCCAGCCCAAGGACGGAGGCTGGCCATTACAGCAAGGCAACATTTATTGGAAGGACAGCTTAAAGCAGCTTACAGTGAAAATCTTGGCTTCCTCTGGCCCTTGTAGATAGGTTTGCCTGAGTAGAGGGAAATCTGTGACTGTATTCTGTGGGTTTACAACAAGGCCATTTGTCATTTGTTGTGCCCTTTAAGTGCAAGTACATTAAACTGCTGTGGAGTTATGGCTTGTTCCCCTGGCAAAAGGGCAGCTAGACATCTCTACTCCAGCCCCTATGTCAGTCAGGAGTCAGAACCGTGGGCTTGATGTGCTACCAGGCTTTCTCATGCTGCCAACAGGGGAACCTGCAGGCTGTTGTGCCCTTGTCGGTCATGTTCTTGTCCTAGGCCAAGAACAGCCATGTGTTTTCATGCTACCTGAAGGAATTGTACATTTTTTGTCATAAACTGACTGGTGTCTCTTGCATGACTCAACTTTCTTAGGCCCCCATCTTTTGCCTAACAGGTTTTTTGTTGTAGCCCAGCCCCTGCAGAGAACACTGTCTCGGTGGCACAGACAACAAAGGGACAGTCCACAACCTAATGAAGTAAAAGCACAGGGAAGAGGCATATCACTAATGCCACTTTTCCCAGATATTTTTGTCTTCAAAAACATTAGATAGAGTCTGTGTCTCAGTTATATTGTTCCTTGTGGCAGCTCAGGGGATGCAGAGAAAAGAGAGATGCTGGGAGAGGGTAATGAAGAGATCACTATTTGGCAAAACTATGACTTCATGTCGGGGGGTGTTTAGGTGTCATGTGAGGAAAAGGTTTTTCACCCAGAGGGTGTTTGGGCACTGGAACAGGCTCCCCAGGGAAGTGGTCACAACAACTCAAGGCTGACAGAGTTGAAGAAGCATTTGGACAACTCAGGCAGATGGTGTGACTCTTGGAGTGTCCTGTGCATGGCCAGGAGTTGAACTTGATGGTCCCTGTGGGTCCCTTCCAACTCAGCCTGTTCTGTGATTCTATGACTGGTCAATTCTAACTGTGAATTACATTCACTTCCTTTCTGCCACGGACATTTATATTACCAAAAGAGACCTTTACCTACCCAATACTGGTGATGTGGTTGGGCTGAGCAAAGGTAGGTTTGACTTCAGCAAATCCAGTGTGGATGAAATGGCTCCTTGTTGGCCTCACTGTGTTGTGGTGTCCAGAACAGGGTACAGAAATGTCAGCAAACCCTGGGATGCTGTTACAGGCGACTGACTGAACATGCACATTCTGACAAGTCAACAGGACCTGAAGGCCTAGTGCAATGTCCATGATGGCCAGAAATAGCCAGAAAGAGATGCAAGAATTAGGATAAGCTTCATCATTTGGAATGCAGGTTGCTGGCTATGTGCTAGAAAAGTTACTGTCCACAGGCACAAAAAAGCCTCACCTGGCCATGACAACATAAAGAACTTCTGATTTTGTAGGCATCCAACACATACCCAACATTGCCTGCATTAATGCCCATAGAGAAGGTCAAACATCCATTTAACCATCCATTAATCCCTGTGTTATAATGGCATAGGACTCCTTTTTCTTCATTTGGTGAGCTATCACCTCAGGCTAACAATTTGTAGAGTCATGGGCCCAGCAACTGGAGAATTCATTTGACTACAACTGTTGGTACTCTCTTTGGGACACTACAAGGTGTGCAGTGACATGGGTCTTATCAAGATGAGATAAAAAGTGAGCATCATGACCGTGCCCACCCCTCCTGTGACAGCCTCAGTGATGAACTGAGGCTGCTACCCATTGACAGAAGCTGATAGCTGTCCCTCTGCACCCTTGGCCTTAAAGGCTGAGAGTCTGGGATGTGTGCAAATTCACAGCACAGCAACTCAGAAGGTCTTCACATGTATACAAGCACCTGCTGCTGCTGGCCTTAGCAGATGCAGAGAACATCACGAACTCATGGAGTGTTGGTCTGTGTCTCCCAGAACTGATGGTCTACAGCACGGAGGCAGGAATCAGGGTCAGTCACTTGCAACTGGGGAAAAAAAGTCTAAATAGTGCCTCAAAAAAACAAGGGCCAGATATATTGGGTCCCAGAGTTGAGAATAGACAGGATTCTGGAAAAGGCTTTGGTCCCAGACCAGGTCTCCACCAGAAGAAAAGCCAATGGCCCACATCACAGGATCCCTGACAAAAAACATGCAATAGGATAAGATGATTGGGGCTGGGTGCAGGCATCCAGGTAACAAAGTTAACAGTTGAGTTCAACCTATTCTCTGTTCCTCAGGTGATTCCCACTGTCTTCCTCAGCTTTCAGCCCCCAAAATGAAAAACTGAGAATTCTTCCTCTCTGAGAATACTAAAAAAAGACTAGGGGACCATAACAGCTGCAGAGAAGTCTGACTTCAACTGTCATTATTCCAAACATGTACATCTTCAAGGAAGAAGTGAGGAGGACTGTGCAAGTGGTTGCAGGAATTCCCATCTGAAATGGCCATACTTGCTAGAGGGAACTAGGCACAAGTGGATGATTCTGGTCACCTGATGCTGGAGGCAGGCATTGATTTTGATTGAGTAGATCTCCACCACACAGGATACCACTGTTTCAAAACCCAGTGATCTGAAAGGACAGCTTACCTAAGAGGCACTGGTGCACTTGAACACAGTGCTGACATGGAGCAGAATAAGGCATCTCCTGACTGGTACAGCAACGAGTTGGGAAACTGATTATGATCATCTGCTTCTACTGTAATCCAGGAAACAAGTCCTTGGGCACACTAGCTGTAAATAAACCAGCTCACAAAAAATAAACTGAGTTGTATGGTTTTTTTGCTTAATGAAAACAGCATGATGAGATCACTAATACTGGATACCTTCCTGGGACAGAGAAGAACAATACTAGGCTGATGACAGCCCCATCCTCCCAAACTAGCACCAGGATCTGTATTGTTCTTCTCTTCCAGTAGTTCTACTGCATAGAACTGAAATAACTAATCACACAATCTCAGGTTGCAATGATAGGCCCCAAGCTTAAGATAGGAAGAATCTTGCATATGTACAGATGATAAATATCCCCTGGAGTTACTGCTCAAAAGACCATTTTCAGAGTTTTCATCAGAAAGGACTGTCTCCTTAAAAATCTGCTTTTTCTTCTGAAGCCTGACAGAGTTCTGCTTCTGTGTGCTTCAATGAAAGAAGTATAATCTCCTTCAAGGAGGTGAATAGGAACAACTGGTTTTGGTATTAACCACATATCTGACTGTCATTGCATCTGTGACATTTTTGTTTCCAAGTTTCTCTTGATGGTTGCAAAGGGTGGGGACTGCAGAGGTGCTGTATTGGCCTGAAGTCTGTGGGCATCTTACAGCACAGAGACAAAGAGCAGCCCCTCCTCACCACCAGGCAGTCAGAGGATCACAGGATAATTCAGGCTGGGAGGGGCCTCAGGAGGCTTTATTCCAATCTCCTGCTCCAAACACGGTCAGCTGGGAGACCAGAACAGGTTGCTTAGGTCTTTAACCAGATGAGTCTTGAAAATATCCTGGGATGAAGACTACACAGTCTCTCTGGGCAATCTGTCCCACTGCCTTCCTGTCCTCAGACAATTCCTGCAGAAGCATGGAAGTACGTTCCACAGGGTCTTTGAGCCCAAAATTCTGAGAAAGACCATATTGGCTGGACAGACCAGCATGCCTTCACAAGGGCATGAGGATGCCTGCTCCAGAATCCCCACACACTCACATTCCGCATATCTCTTCAAAACCCTGGTCAGTACCAAGACAGGGTGCCCATCCTCCTCATCACCTGCTTTGCTCATATCCCTGTACAGCATCAAGGTGCTCACCAGCTCCCTATCTCCACCGTGGTTATTGTACCCACCCTTGTTCCCCAGCTCCCCCTTCTCCTCCCAGTGAGTATTCACCAAAGCATCCCCTCCTCAGATATCGCATCTGAATGGTGACAACAGGGTTGCCAAGCAACATGAATCCTCCAAGCAACCAACCATGGCAGACTGCAGCAACCTGTCACAAACCCATTCCAAAGCTCATGGGCCTGACACCATTTTGTCTCTTAGCATCTCTTCCATCCAGCCATAGCCCGGTTCCACTCAGATCCATCCTCTTCCCTCATCAACCAAGAGCACCATCCCAGGCACGCCTGCCATTTCCAACCTAAATTATCATTCTATGCAACATACTAAAGGTCAGCTCCCTCTCAACAGACCAAGACAAATGATTCAAGTGCCCACTAACTGCCTTAAGTCCTCCTTCCACTCCACAGGAATGTTGCAACACACAGTATTTCCTCCAGGCTCACCCCAATCTTTCAAATGAAGCAAAATATTTTTATCTGCCTTTGGAAACACACCTTGTCCTTGCAAACCTTCAGCAGATGCAATGACATGACCATCCTGGGGAGGACGGTGGCTCAGCCAGCCACCAGAGCCACAGGGCAGGCAGACCCCAGTTGGCCACTTTCAGAACAAACTCCTTAGTGGCTGTAAACCACAATGGCAGGAGACAAACACACAGCAGCAAGATCCAGAAGTGACTAATTGCTGCTCTTTATTCTGTCTCTTCTGCTTTTCTTCAGGTGCCAGTCATAGCACCTCCTGGGACCAGCACTAGTGGATCCCAAACACCAAACCCCTTGTCTCACAATCACATAGCTTCTGGTACAAGGGAGATGGAGGGAGAAGGTAATTTCTGTGCTTCACTGTCTTGGAGCTTTTAAGCAGAGACTGTGAGCAAATGAGAGGCAGTAAACTCTTGGAAGGCACTCATGGCACTCAGGAGAAATTGAAGGCTTGGCCTTGCTGCCTGCAATCAGCTGAGTTGAGAGGAGGTGGAGATTTCAGGATGAGCCAACTGCTGTCTTCACTCAGCAGAGCTGAGAAAGAGCTGCCTTGGGCAATCTCAGAAGTCACCCCAGGAGAAGGCTGAGCTCAGAGGCTCACGTGAAGTACCATCAGCCTGGGATGTGTGGCTGTATGAGGGCAGCCCCAATAGCTAAAGGGGCTGGGCACCTGTTTTTACCAGGTGTATCATCATTAGGGGCTGGGATCACCTCCATGGTTTGCTCCAAGTTGACTATCTAGGGACAGAAGATTTAGTGGCCAATGTACATTGCCTTTTGTCCTGAGAGACTTGGAGAATGACGTTGGTTTCCAAGTGGATTGTTAGGGCATGTCTACACTGCTCCATGATACAGTACACTGACCTTAGAAAATCCTAATTGTGGCATATAAGGATGCCATTAGTCAGCCCATGTGCACTAGTTTGCTGATAGGAATTCTGGATTTGGTCTGTCCAGACCGAGGTACATATATCCACCTCCATCTCCATTGGCTGTACAGCCATGCCCTTGTAAAGATGTATTTTAACCAAAGCTAACTGAAAGCGTTCAGATTAAGTAAATCAATCCTCCCACATAAAGAGGCTGCATAGACTTAATTAAATTGATAATTGGGCCAACCTGAACTAAACTAGTGCAAATTTGGGTATAGACAAGGCTTTATTTTTCTTACTAAAATCATTAACTAATCCAAATTTTAATTGGCATTAACTGCATGGTAACAAAAGTGAATACTCAGTCCAGTCTTCTACTGTCTGTCTCCATCTGGCCCCAAATATAACATTTGCAAGAGCTGGGCACACTCCTGAACATGCCCTCAGAATCAGTATTTATTGTGTTCTTACCCAAAGTCCAAAGGACTCAGTAAAATCACTGCTTTTCCCATAAAAATAACTTTACAGAAGCATCTATACAACCATTCCTCACAGAGGAATCTGAGCAAGTCTCGCTCTTACAGAGAAGCTATAATTTCTGAAGAAGCAGCAGTTAACCAAATAATTCTGTTCCAGCATCTCATCTATGGACTCTGTATAGGGATGATAGTATTATCCTATTTTTCTTTCTCAGCTAGTTAATAGGAAATCCCCTTTCAAAGGCAATTTCCATTTTAAATCACTCACATTAAGAGAGACATGTTTAATACCAATAAATCCGCTTTCTTAAAAGAGACATAGAAGCCAGGCTCATTGGCTGACTAAATCCTCTCCCCCCACCCCCATTCCTGCCTTGCAATCTGTAGATCTCGCAGAAGGGTGATCTAAGACAGCTGTAGTTAGCTAGCTACACTTCTGGGCTCTAAGCTGCTCCTCGCTTTGTATTCACTCTGTGCCAAACCAAGGTCACAGGGACATGAGGAGCGCAAGTGGGAGTTGCAGCCAGAGATGCTTGGAGGCTGGGTTTGCACACACCTTCCATGGGAGCCTCTCCCCACATCAGTCTCCCACTACAAGTCAGTGTGGGGTGAGTGCTACCTAAAGCCTCTGCAGAGGAAATTATTTTTTCTCCTCAAAGCATTTTGTAGCACACCGAGGAGAACCAGCCACCAATTCCCAGAGGGATCATGATGCTCAAAACACATGCCCTAAGGGTCCCTCCTCATCTATGGGGACCCTACTCTATCTTCACCAGTGCCTCTCCTATCCAGAGGGATTTCTAGCCTAATTGCTCTTGCAGACAGTTGTACCACGCCTTTGGCAGAGAAGTGTGTGGCAGCCTTTCCAGGTCTCTTGTGTGCCTAAAGCCACAGCCAGCAGTGTGGGCGATGCTAAGGCAATACTCCATCAGAAGCCAGAGAATGGTGACTTCAAAGGACCCCCACAAGGTCAAGGCTGCAGTGGCATAGGTATCTCACTTGTCTGTCACAAAGAGACAAAGCTGAATGAAGTCCCTGTTGCTTCCCCCTGCTGTGACAAGTATAAGGAGCAAAAATTACAAAGTAAGATAAGGCTTAGGAGGGAAAAAAGCAAAACCAAGACAGCAGAAAACCTTGGTCTGCCTGCTCTTAGTGCTGCCAAGTACTGACCCAAAGCCATCCATGTGATTTTCCCCTGCCTCATCATGCAGCTACCATAGCCAGACCTTCTGCTGTCAGGTATAATGCTGTGTCCCTGCAATGGCCTCTCGTGGGAAACAACAGCCAGCTCCCTTCACTGGGACAAGATTGTGACACAGCAGTAGGAATTCCAAAAACTACTTTGAAATCTTCTATCTGAAGCACCTATAATTCATTGTGCGTTTCTCCAGTTGGAAGTCTGAGCTATTTATTCGGCAAAACAATCCTTGTTTGTTTGAGAGCAAAGGGTTCCACTTGTTTTGGACACATCCCTGTTCCCCCACCAAATATGCAGGCTCCAGCTCTGCAAGCACTCCTAGCAGCATGCACAGGCATGCCAAAACCAGCATCACCATCAGCAAGTACTCACCTGTGTGCCCGTATGAAGTGGAGCTCCTCTGAGTGGTGGGACTGAGGCCAGTGACTGAGGAGGGCCCTTCAGCAAGGTCCCAGCCCTGCAGCAGGACCCTTACAATCAGATCCTTCCTTTCCAGGATCATTGCTCCAACAAAATCTGTTGACAGAGAAACATTTCAAAAAGAAGTTTATTTCTTTAAGGAGCATAAAGGTAAGAACAGAAGACTCTTGTTTCAATTTCTTTATTGTTCAAAGCACCTCGCCCTCATTTTGATCCATCAGTCTGTGGCTGACTGGGCACTGCTAAGCAGCAAGGACAGCTCCTCCACTGTGAGAAACCACCCTGCCTTTACTGGAGCAGGAAGCCATCCTCATCCTCATCCTCATCCTCCTCCTCCTCCCTCGCAGTGCTCTTTCCAGTCTAGATAGCATGGATAATTATATCTGTTTCTATGCTCTGCCTAACCAAAATGGTGTTTCTTAAACAATTCCATAAACACAGACAAGAGCACTTCACTTTCAATCTTGTACTTATTTTCCACCTGATAATAAGATCCATTTCTTGACCTGAGAGTGCATAAATGTTAAAAAAATACTTAATTCTGTAGTCAATGGAGAGAAAGAAGAAGGGCAAAAACATGAGCTGGGGGAGCTTCATGGCTTTCTGCTCTGCAACTTGTCATAATAGGTCATAGCAGTTAGGTTACATTATAACACAAGACCAATGAATGATATGTAGATCAGGGTAAAGCATACAAAGATGAATATAAATTTTATGCAACAGCTTGCTTAAATAATGCTTCTAGGGAAAAATAAGTTAAGAAAAGAGTGGGAGGGCGAGCACACAATCCTCATTTTCTGTTATTCCAAGACAATTTTAACCTGTTTAGTGGACAAACATCTTGCTTGACCAAAATATTTTTGCTTTAAAAAGAGGAATTAGTACCGTAAGTAACTTCTACCATGCCCCAGGGTGGAGTTAGGTGCATGCTAGAATGTTCCTATCTGTCTGTATCTGCATTGAACTGTTAAGCAGATGCTCACTGAGGAGAAAATAGACTGCAATAAACTGGCACTGACACAGATCTGAATCACTGGAACTGCCATAGAGATAAAATTCATTTAAGAAATGTGGTTTCCATTTCCATTTTCTTTTAATAAAAAGCTATTGAAACATTAAAAATAACTACTATTTCAAGCAGCATACTATACACATAAGTAAGAGAAGAAACAGACTTCATTTTATTATGTAAAATGTAATACAGCTGGATTCTGCACCTCATGAAAGAGCCAAACTAAAGTCCTTTGTCAGAGCAAGGAACAAATCCTGTTCTCGTTTACAGAGCTGACCAACAGTTAAGGTCTGGTTCATTTTCAAAGCCATAGTCCATATATGAGGACACACCACAGATCCCAATAGGAGAACTGCACAAGGGAAAGAAGAAAGCATACAGTGCAACACACCCAAGTGCAGATCTCTAGCTGTGCTGACAGCTGACTGCCTTCCTCCCTTGATCAATCTCCTCTTTGGCCTTACTCTCAGTGCTCTCTCCCAAACACTATGCAGTGTGAGGCAATACACACTCATCACTTTAACACTGCTCTTCCCAGAATGGGGCAAAACCCTAAAACAGGCAATTCTTTGATCTTCATGCAAATCTCCCCAAGTTCTGCCCAGGCTGTTTCAACAGCATGTAATGAGCTCCTATCCTGTGCAATGAGTAGTTATGACAAAACCCCAAAATTACAGAGATAAATTGTCTCCTCTCATGATACCAAGAACAGTAATTATTCTGCCAAATTAACCTGCCTCCAAATCAAGCCTTTGGTCTTGCACTTCAGGAAGATTTAAGAGTATGAATTTGAAGTACCCTTAGTACTAGATGAGATCAGAAGCAGGAGTGCAAAGCTATAATGGAGAGCTATATGCCCCTCCCCTGCCCCTGTGCAAGCCAGGCTGACAGCTCCAGAGCTGGTGGTTAAGGTGTCACACCAGCCTTCTAGACATCTGTGAAACCTGAACAGATACAGCACCCTAAATGATTGCTATTATGCACCAAAAAGAAACATTGCCATGCTAAGCTAATAGATGATCAGGTCTTCTTTAACCATGTGGCCAAAGATCATCATGGACACTATAAATTGCTGCATAATTTCAACTCTGAAGAAAAATCTGAAGAGCTTTAAATACCATTTTTACTGGCTATGACCCCCCCACAATCCACCTTGCATATTTCTCCTAGGAAACATTAACATCATAGTGCCCAAATCCCATCTCTTTCTGGTGCCTTGTATTGACTGCCTTGCACCACCCTGTTGTAGGAGAAACATGGTCCAAGGTGAAACATCATCCTTGTTGCTGCAGAAGGTTTCCAGGTCACTAGAGAGTACGGCAACCCAGAATTAGCAAGAACATCAAAATTGCCAGAAAATTAGCACAAGGCTCATAGCTATACTGAGTTTTTGATCTCTAGGAAGAAGCTAAGCAGTCACTTCATTATAGCCACACTTTGAACGCTCTTGCAGTGGCATAAGGAAAGCCAAACAAGTACCAGTGCTCTTTTCAATAATGCCTTTAAAAGTATGTGTGGTAGAGAAGAGGAAAGTGCCACATCTAGGGGTGGTTATTGATACAAGACCTTTTAGGTTCTCAGGGAGGAGCAGGGGCAGGCTGCTCCACAAGGAAAAGCGAGGAACACTGGGGACTGCAGGACCACACCATCACCAACACAGGCACAGGACCTGAGCGAAGCCAGTACAGCATTCACCTTACAACCACAAATCAAGTCCAAGGTCAGCCCAGGAAACACAACAAGATTCATCAAAGCTGTGCTGCTGCTCACTGCACAGCTCAGGCTGAGAGCAAGGCTGAGGCTAGAGGGCATCCCCAGGGCAAGGAGCAGCAAGGGTGAAGGGGTGGGGGTTCCAGGTGAGGTGTGCACAGTAACTGCAGCCCACCAGAGCAGTGGGGCTCGGCAGCAGCTCGCAATACTCAGTTTCCCATGTCAGGGCCGTGAGTCAGCTTCCATGGCTGCTGCTCCAAGTTTTTCACCTAGCAACAAGACAGACGGATGGATGGGGGGGTGTTAGGAGAGATGGTGAAGCAAAATGAGATGAGAAAGACAGAAACTAAATTGTCAGGGAGATTAAGAGAAAGATGCAGTGCCTGAAGCTACTTGAGCTTCTAAAGGACAAAGTTCGTGGGTAGCAGACTCCCCTCTGCACTTCAGCCTTCCTGGGAAAGCATGAGGGACACACCCAGCTGCCTCTTGAGCCACACTGCAGGTCTGTGGGCTCCTGTGCTTTGATCTGCATGTCAAAAGCTCTGCACCAGCTCATCTATGACCAAAGGCTTTGTCATTTGCAGTGCACGAGCTTACCCTGATTCTGCTTCCACCAGGCAGCACCAAGTGCTCCTTCAAGGGGTAGCCACGAGGCAGTTCTCACCTTGCCCACTGAGGAACGACAAGTGAGCACTACCATAGCTGATTTTCAGCTGGTTGAACTGAAGCCACTGGGAGGGTTGGAAGGCACGATGCCAAGAGCTGCCCAGGGGATGGAGCCCATCCAGGGCCAGAGCCCTGTACCCTCCCCCAGGACACACCATGCTGCAGCCTTTGCTGCTGGTGGCATGCTGCTGGTATCAGGGAGAATAGCCAGGCTGCTTCACCACCTCTTCCCAGAGGAGAGGGTGCTCTCAGAGACTTGAGGGTCAGCACCAGGGAAGGCTGTACCTCCTCAAGCTCTAAAAAAAGGACTTTGTTCCCGCTCAGCAATTTTTTCCCATCTGGGCTAAATCCACTCTTAGAAAGAGATAGCTCTATCTCCAGGGAAACAGGCTCTCTGCGCTCACAGGGACTCAGCCAGCTCCCCCTCTCCTTTTGCTGTGGGGTCACTCAGCAGCGAGGCTGAGGGACCAGGGGGCATGGGGCTCATAGGGCCACCCCAGCTCTGGAGCTCTGTGAGCACAGGATGCTCCAAGGCAACGCGTGCTGGTCTTTGTGCTGGAGCCACACAGCACCTTTGTGAGCTTGCCCAGCTCTGGAGAGCTCACACAGAAGTGATTACAGAGAATGACCATGCTCAGAAGTCTCTCATTACTTAGAGTGACTCGTGCAGTCTGCTTTGAATCTTCTTATTTGCCCAAAATAGCTTCATGTTCTCAGCACCAGTTTTCTTTGCAAACTCCTTTGCCCTCCTTCCCACCACAGAGAGCCAGACATGTCCTGCTCACCAAGAAGTCCTCCCCAGCTGCACTACACCATCCCTGTCCCCCCTCACAATCACCCTCCATCCTCTCCCCTTCTGAGTACTCCAAGTCCATGGGATGCTTTGGGCAAGCTGGGGAGCCAAAACAGCTCAGAGGGAGTCAGGGTGACATGACAAGAGCAGAGCTCATTGCAGAGCCCCACAGGCCCCTTTTCCAGTTAACTCAGCCCAGTTATCACCTCCTCCCCATACCTGCCTAATCTCTGGGCAAGCAATTCATCTCATGGTGGAGGAAGGTTTCACCTACAAGTTTTTGGTTTTCCTCTCTCTAGGATCAACCCTCAAATCTGAGACCCAAGTAAATTACCCCAGCAGCTACATTTTGGGGATCTGAAAGAAGTGTTCTGCACTAGCATCTGAGCTAGAAAGGAAACAAGTCCACAAGGGTCTTCTGAGCTACAGTCCCCCTACCCATGCGTGGATACGATACACATCCTATGGGTACTTTCCCAGGTAACTCACCCTTCCCTGCTTTGGGGACCAATTTCCAAATCTATGACCACTGCTTCTACACTCAGAAGCAGAGACAGCCAATGCACCCCACACTGTGTTGCAGGAGAGCTATAGCCAGGTTTCCAGACAGCCCTGCCATCAGGTCTGCCCTGCTGGGACCCCAGTCAAAGAGGAGCACACACGGGCAGTGGCCACACTGCCTTCATACCCCCAGACTCTGGGGCAGAGCACAGTGCAGGAGCCCAGCCCTGCCACAATGCCCGCCCAGAGTTCCTTGCAGGATCTGTGCCTTATCTTGCCTCAGCATCTGAAAGCAGACTTTGGCTAAGTCCTACATGCTGCTATTTAAAGTAAGCCAATTTGTATTCATTCTGCTCGCTACATTCACCAGTTGTTCTGAATTGTGTTTGAAGCTGAAGGGAAGAGGAAATGTACAACAAGAAAAAATTATACACTGGTAAATTTTGTGCTAATCCCTTCTCCTCCCATTATCGCTTCCCCTTTTTTTTGGGTTTCTTTTTGTTTTCTGTGTTTTATGTATTATTATCTTTAGCATAATTTTGACTGAGAAAATACGTAGCTGATAGGATGGACTAATTACACTACCTAGAAGAATTAATTACACCATCTGTGACTGACAGTGCAGCCTGACTTGTTGCTTCCTGGTAGATGGAGCTACACCACCAGCTGCCCCGAATATTTCCCTGTAGAAGGCAAAAGAGGAATTACTGTCGGAAGCATCGTTTAAAAGCCATTACTTCTCTTTTTGAGCAATTTAATGTCATTTGGTGACCTAGCCTGGCTGGCTAAGTTAGGGATGAGGCTCATTTGCCTTCCCTTGTGATCTTTCTACCAATACTGCTACACATATCCTGGCCCCCTGTCACTAGTAATCAGGGGGCTCACTCAATCCTAAGAGCTAAAATGGGCCAGGGCCCATTTTCAAGGCCAAGTGGCACACCGTGGTTCATATCCCTAGAGCGACCCTCCTCTTCTACCTCTTCACATCTCCTGGAACCACCTCTCTGGATGAAGCCATCCATGAGCTGGAGCCAGGCTATGTCTGCAAGTTGGCACAGCCTAAATATGTTTTGGGGGTTGCACTGACAGTGTGATGGTCAGGGTCATCATAGGACATCCAATGCCCTGACTCTGCCCAGTGCTCTCACAGAGACTCCCAAGGTCAGCATTTGCTGTTGTTCATCAAATATGGGTGGGATGGGAGGGCAGGCCACTCCCTCAGCATTCACTGTGCATAGAAAAGAAGCCACCACACCTCAAGGGAAGCAGGGACCTGGAGGCAGTGAGATTTTGCCTTCCTGGAAAGACTGCATCTCTTATGTGTTCACCCACAGAGTCCCATCTACCTGCTGCTGCCCTGCCATCCACAACGGACTCTGGCTGCAGCCACAAAAAGACTGTGGCAACTTTGGTGCCTGCAGCCAGCTGAGGATCTGTCCTGGTTTATATTCCAGCTGACAATGAGCCTGCTGAAGATTGTCATGGCCGAATGTGGGTGATGGAAGATCTGTGCAGATGCACAGACCTGAATGTGTGTTTTCAGCTGAGGGAGAGGAGTCGTGCCCACATGGGTCAGGAAATTTTAAGTAGTCATGCTTTAAGGTAGCTGTTCCTGCCCTTTTTGCCTCCAGCTCAGCTGCAGCTCTTTTCCTCCCACTCGTCTTTCAAACCCACTCAATTTACACAGGGTAAGCTACAGTTATGTTAGAGCAAACCTCTTGCTTGCATAAACACATTCCTAAGCAAAATTCAGCATACAACTGTACATATATCCCTTGCTATTGTTTGGCAGGCAGACATTACATGGACTAAAAACCTCACTCTCCAGCCCTTGATCCCTATTTTTAACTTGGGTTCTGGTTTCTCTCAGTGCTGAACAACTTAGGGCAGTGATCCTTAGCCTTAGAAACCTGAATTCTTCTCTAGATAATCAAGGAAGAGCTTGAGAGATCCACTGAGACTGTGTTTGCCTGACTCAGTTTCTGCCCTGGGTCTTGAACAGCATCCAAACCATATATGGGTTAAGCCTCTAGAAAACACACACTAGCAGGACACAGACAGATCCTGGGAATTCCCAGGGACTCAGAGGGGAGGTGACCTTTATTTTGGAACTGATACTGGGAAAGATTTGTGATGGCAACAGAGGACTGTCAGTACACAAGGATGCTCTGGCCTTAACCTCTAGGCAGGGTGTTGAGAACAGCCCACAACTCTCTAAAGGGCTTTTTTAACAGCATGAAATTCCTCGGTGGGTGCTGAAATACCAAGGTACTAGTCCTGCACTGCCAGAGCAAGGACTCATGTCCGGCTTATAGTAAATATTTGCATAGATGCATTTCACACAGGACAAACTTCCTGAAATCCTTCTCTTCTGAAAAGGAGAGGAACTACAAAATTTGGTGATTTTTCTTTCTTCCTCCCCAGGTAACCCTTGTGCTCATTCTCATTGAATTAAATTCTCCACCTCCAACTGGGGAGTGATTTTCTTTGCAGCCTATGGCCGCTCCCAACTCCAAAGACATGCCACCAGTTTCTCTTGGAATGACTACTTTCTGCATCTTGCCAAGTTCTGTATATGTGGGTGAAGGGTGGAAGAAGAGCAGGCTGGAGTAGAGCTGGAGAGCAGAAAGGAGAGGTGGCAGCAAAGAAAGAGGAACTATAAGCCAAAGAGGGTCTAAGGAAAGGGTGTCTATATGAAGTAAAAGGATATCTGATTAAGGGGAACAGTAGGAAAAATCTGGGGAACAACAACAGCAATGCAATGAGTGAGCAAAATGAGAGAGGAAAAGAGGAGCAGATGCACAGAGAAATGACAGGGAGACACCAGTCTGCTGTTTGCAATTCTGGAAATAGTGATGGGGTGAAGGATTTGGACCTGATACAGGATATTCAGGCACATGTTTTTCAATAATCTGTTCCTGCATTTTCGGCTGGAAATGGTTCTTGAAAAGTGACCTTGAAATGTCAGTTTATTTCTTTATACCTTTGCTTACTTACCTGTCATTCAGAGGTAGTGATAATATTTCAACCACGGGAGCATGGGTACACTGAAGCAAAAAGCTTCAAGTTCATGGGTGAAACTGCAAAGTATTGTCACACTTAGTCAGATTTCACACATGTACAGACATGCTCAAATGACCTTGTATATTGATAACGACATGTATGTAGATTCAAATATATCACAAAGATATGTATGCCTTATTTATTTAGGCCAAGCTGACATTTCATGGTTGCCTAGTTACCAGAGAACAATAATGAGAATCTGCTTAGTATATATTGCATGATGAAGGGAGAGGAGAGGGCAGATGGGTGTCATGTCAGACACAACCACCTGGCAGGTAGGTTAGCCCTTTTCATGGGAAACAGAGAAATGCAAAAGAGATCAGAGCTGAAAGGAATTTAGACAGAAAAGCAGTAAGCTGGGACACAAGGTGCGTGTGGTTCTCGGAATTCCCATGGCACGTCTATGAGCATGAATCAAAGCTCAGGCCACTGGAAGCTGTAAAATGTTCATTACTTTCATGACATAATGCAGGTCTCAAGTTAAACAGACATGGGGAACATTGTAATTGGTTACAAAATCTGCCTTTACTTACACCAGACCTCTACCTTCATCCACACCAATACTGGTACCCTTTCTTCAAAACAAATGCCTTTGCTAGCTATAAGGAAGAAGGAGGTTTTGCTGAACAAGAAAAAAAAAAGGCACAAAAAAGTGCATTTTCCTTCCCAACTGCAATAATTTTCTCCAAGATTTGCCTCCACTACAGCTCCCAACCATTACAAAATTTGCTTGGCCTGGTTTTGTAAACTCATGGAGGAGCCTTAAGGTTCAGAAACTCATCTGTTTAATTTCATGCTAATGGTAGTCTGTGTAAATTTTTTGATGGAGAAAAAAAAAAAAATCTTTCTCAGATTGACATCTTGTGTTGCCAGATCTCATACAAGCCCAGAAAGCTTAATGAGGGAGCTTGAATTCATCCCAGGACATCCTGAGAGTGGTTTATGGTTCAACATTCACTTCAGAATAGAGATTCTGGAGTTCAACCTTCCCTGAAGGCACTTCTAATAGCAGATAAAGATGTTAGGACAAAACTAAAGATATACTGTATTTGCCACTATCCATATATTAAAAATAGAATTGCTAAGCTTAGAGACAAAAAAACCAGGCTTTTACTATAGTTAAACTGCCAGAAGTTCACTCTCTGCATCATCCAGCTTAAAAGATGCTGGAACACAGACCTTGTACTAAGGATCCAAATCTCAGGCAAGACCCTTGTCCTGGGTATTTCTCAGACACATACTGGATATGTTACCTTAAATACATAGCTCCCTCACAAAGTTCCACTGAGAGTTAAGGCTTTTTTCCATACTCCTCAATCTCCAAGAACTGCCTATGACTCATAACATTAATATTTAATCAAGCTATGTTAACATTTCTTCCAAATTATTATTGACTATCCTAACTTTAGAGATGCTGTTGTTGTCCCTTGATCATATCTAGGAACAACTCCTGACAAGATAGTTAAAAAACCTCTCTGCTGGTGAAGTTAAATACCAATGTTTAACTTGGCTCCAAACAAGCTATTTTAATGTTCTTAAAGAAATACTGCTAAGACTGTCAAAGCATATGTCTGGTACTGGACCCAAAGGACCACCCAGCCCAGTGCTCTGAACACAGCAAGAACCAGCAAAGGTTCAGGAAAAGACAGAGCAAATATACAGTGATACTTTTCCCACTGTATTCTCCCAGCAGCCAGATATCTGTGGCTGAGAGTTTCCTGAGCCAAAGATCACATCTGCATCAATGAATTTAGTGGATCTTAATGGCCTTCTTTTTTTTTTTTTCCCATAAATGTGTCAAGATGCTTTTAGAACTATTTATAATTTTGCCCTTCACACCATCCGGTGAATTCCACAATTTATGCATGCACCAGATGAAAAAAGTGCCTCTTTTTGATTTTGACTGATAAATTTACTGGGGATTCCTACTCTTCATATCAAGAGAAAACAGTCATTTCCTACCCATCTCTGTGATCCTCCTAGACCCCTGTCATGCCCTACTCAGACATCTTTTTTCCAGTCTGAAAATCCTAACACCTTACCAAATAAAAGGGAGGGTTCGAGTCTTGCTGCCTTATGAACTGAGATACTGAAAAGCATGCAGAAGTGTAGAAAATTATATATATATGGTATGAAGTAGACATACATTATACAAACATACTAATGAGCATAGTACATGCAGCCCATTGCAGGCTCTTGATGACGATGGGACAGAATGGCAAACAATCAGCCTTGGGGTGAACAGTGCTTGGGACAAATCATGCTTGCCCACTATGGGAGGATGTTGTTACATCAGAGCAGTAAAAGCAAACATATTTTCATCATTCAAACCAGTTTCAGCTCAAATAAACTGATCCCAGAATCAGCTGTGCTGCCACAGACATCAGATATCTGCTGTATTTCTATCCAGCCAATTACAAAGCCTGTTACACATAAGGCTGGAACCCACTCAGCAAAAGTGGCTCTGGTTGCCTAAAATATGATCTAAATTACAGCTCCAGCAAATTTTAGAACAAACTTCACTGAGAAAATTTTTAAACTACCTTGAATTTTGAAGGTATATTCTCCAGGTCTGGCATTTGGGTTTTTTTCTGTATTCATATACCCAGACAAGTAAAAAATACTGCTTTTTAATCCCCTCTCAGGACAAAAGTTGCCTCACCAACCAACCTTTTGGGCTGTGCCATAAATCATGCTGAGAGCCAAGTGCACAACATACAGGAACTGAAGAAACTACAAAAGAAAGGCAAAGACCTGAAAATGTCCACTGGCAAATTACTACTGAACTTTACTTCCTAGCCTATACCCTCAAAGGTTGTGGCAACTAAAGCTTGTGAGGTATTGAAGTGACCCTTGACTATTACTGTCTACCTACTTAGCAAGGCTTGTTTACCTCATGTTCATCATGCAATCTGAAATCATCCAATAATAACTATTCTAAATAAGTCAACCACATTTTCATATTTAATGTACATACTGTAGCTAAATAAAACCATTTTTGAGGGGTAAATAATTGCAGAGGAAGAGAAAAATTCAAGAGCGTAGGCTATGAAGATGCACTTTCAGCTGAAATTTTTTAACAAGCAATTAGTTGAGGCAGAAAAGCAGGAAAACTGTTCTTATATGGCTAAATCAACACTAGAGGAGGGTTTCACACTAACTGTGGTAGATAATTAGAAGAAAGCAAGGTGGTACATGTGGGGAGGGGTGGGTAGGGGGTTATGGTCTAAAAGATAGAACAGATGAGAACAAGGAAGCTGAACCATAAAGCTGCCTCAGGCTGAGTCTAGGGGCAAGTTCTTTAAATTCCTCCGTTGAACAGATTTTGCATTTGTAGTGGGAGGGTAGAACCTAGAAATGAGGTATTGTAAGGATTAACAGAGTGAAGACGTTTAAGAATGTAAGTGCAGTACAACCAGTCTCAAGGAGTGAAAAAACCCAGGAGCAGGACTCCAGAAAAGTCACTACAAGGTCTTCATATTTTTCCCTCTGGAAAAGCTGCTGTGTTTAAACAGTCTTTGGAGCACTCAATTCCCAGCTCCCCAACATGTAACATTCAGAGTCACCAGCATTCCCAAAAGCAGATGGTGACTTTGGATCACCTCTGGAGTGACTCTGGCCCCTTAGAGATGCAGAAAATCCAGCTCCACCCCACAAGTGTCAGTAATTCCCTCTGTTCCACACACCTCCTAACTTGCAGGACTAGCAGTGAATTATTAACTTCCCAGCCCCACCTCTCCTGATGTTGTTCCAGCTCACCAGAGTTACTTTCGACTTCTCCCCCTTATCCCTTGTCCCACCTCTGCTAAGTTTCCTCTTTGCTCTATGACCCCTACCACAGCCTACCACACAAGCTGCAGTGAATCAAGGTGGAATAGGATGGGATAAAACTACTCAACCTCAGCAGCATTCAAGACTTCCTGATTCTTTCTTGCCTGGGGGAGACAAGGGTTTGGAATCTCACTTTTTCCCTTTTCCACGCTTACAGTGCTAAAAGCGAGTAGAGTAAAATAAAGTCAACCCATTTTACCCAAAGGTGACAAGGGAGGGGCACTGCACAGAATATCTGCTCCCTCTAGCATCTGCCCACAGGGAGTCTGCTGTCCTTCCTCCCCAGTTTAAAGACAGTTTTCCAGTCTTCTCCAGAACCCACCAAAAAAACAAAAAAGAGTAGGCCACCTCCTCAAAGAAACCAGGATCATGGTTGAGAGCTATGAACTGTCCTCTGACATATAGTGTGAGGTGATAAGGGGATCTTTTTCAACCAGACCAGGTGGACAGGCTAGGCAAGGCCAGAAAAGGGTCTGAAATAATGAAACAATGCAAAAATCACCTCCTGAATCATACAGGAATTTCTCCATTGGAAAGAAGAGGAGAGCAAACCTGGAGAAAGATGTGGCAATGGACAAAGAAGATCTGAGTTTAAAAAGGGTTTTTCTGGAAGGACAAATGAGACAAATGGGACAAATGGCAGGTCACACATGTTATCCTACATGGAATGACATCACCTTGGGGTTTGTTCCCACAGAAATAGCCCAGCCTGAATTTGGCCAGCAGTGGAGCATGAGGAAACAAAGCAGGAACTGTGTTGGTGGCTCTGCAGACAGCACTCTGTCACCAGAGACAGCTCTGGATGAGCACGTCCCTGAAAGACTGTATCTGAGGATGCTGTCTGCCAGATGGCCACAAGTTCTTCCCAAGGCTTTGGAGTTTGTCATGATATCATCCTTTTTTAGGACTATGAAGCCCTGCCTCATGCAAAATGAGGCTTCACCTGCTTTAAGCAGTGGTGAGGCAGTGTCCCCAAGAGCTCTCAGCATGGGAGACTGATGTTTCTATCTAGCATTTGCAATTAACTCTGCTCATACCAAGGGCACTCTTATTTCAAGTGGGGATGAAGCATGTCTGCCCAGGTAGTAAGAAATATGCCCTGTGGAGGTGCAGGCTGGGTCAGGAAAATGGTCAGTTCAGGAAAAGACTAGGAAGCAGTGGTTTGTAAAGCCAGAGTGGTCTAGGACCATGCAGGAGAGGAAGACACCACCAAAGCAACATGATGTGCAAGGGACCAGAACTGATAAAAAGGAAGAAGAAAGCAGAGAAGATCAAGTGAAAATAGGAGGGTGTTGAGAGGCAGAAAAAAACCAGCAGATAAGATGGAAAATGCAAGCTGGATAAACGCTATTCTATCCCCCCTCCTTACTGAGCAAAAGCACTTTGAAAATAAGTCATTATCATTATTACAAACGTAAAGAAATAATCCTACTTTTGCTCTATCATCTGTCCGTTTGGTTGAGAAATGTCAGATGCTCAGGGAGGGGAGGAGGAAAGGTTGACATCAGACAACATCCATTTGTAAAATTGTATCTGCCAGTTTCCCAGCAGCTGCGATCTCCAGTTAATATCAGGAGTGAATGTGAAAGGTTAGACAGAGGGGAGCTGGGGGTGGAGGAATTATGATTTTCAGTTCTCCCCAGCAATTCTTGGCACGAAAGCCAGCACTTGATAACGAATTGACTCAGTCACTAACTCACATAGGCTCCCTCTCTAGTAATGGACTCCAGTCTCATTAGCAAATACAATTAACAGTAAAAATAAACACACTTGCGCCCTCCCCCTCGTGTGCTGCTGACACAGCCTTGATTGACAGATCTCACAAGTGCATCAATGAAAGGAGAGGACAGTTGCAGTTATCAGCCAGCTTGAACACGGAACAGAGCTAATAATAAGATCTTACTTTTACACAGTTTCTTTCTGTCACGATCCAAAGCACCATAGAAAACAGAGCAGTCTAGCAAGCTCTGAATGGTTTGCAGTAAGTAATTTTGAGAAGGAGCTTCTCTGTTCAGCTGCTCAAAGGAGTCATATTTTAAATTTATTAATTTTATGCTAGCACTGACAGTGAACAATACCCAGAGTTAACAGCCTAGAAAAGAGAACAACAAAAAGCAGCCAGGCTTTGTTTTGTTTGAAAAATAAACAAATCTTAAACAGTTCCTTTGGTTCTGAAGCACAACTGCACATACCTGGGCCTCATCCTAGTGATAAAGTATTCTGGCTAGCCTCAGGAAAAATTTTCAAAGATGTTATGCCTGAGTTATCTGAGAATGAAAGGGGGAGAGATGGAAGAAAGTATCTTTGCAGCCTTTAAACAAATAATTAACCAGATCTTTTTGCACTAGTGCAAGTAGTTGAGATTATACTTTGGTGAGGAATTGTCATTACACCAGATAATAATGATGAAAATAAATATTCATCATTTCAGAAGTGTGTCTCGGCATTAGCAATGTACATGTGCAGTAACACCACAATATTATGCACAGATCATGCCTAGCAGTCTGCAATGGCAGATGCAGTTTTATACAGAAGCAACCACTTCCCACCAAAGATTATACACTGCAAAAATTCCGGCAAAGAGCCATTCTGCACGTACTCCACAGGCTATGTCTGAAGGCACTATTCAGAACAAGAGCCGTATGCAAGTCTCCCAGCACGCAGTGTTCAGTATGCATTATCCCACCTCACACTGCTCATTGCACTGATCCTCCTGCCTGAACTGTCAGCTGCAATCTCACCGAAAAGGGCAAGAGAGTAGAACCCATTCCCCTCACACTTAACATCATGGAGTCCGGAGTGCAGCTTCACTCCTTGGTGAGAAGGTTCCTGACAAGGCTCCACACTTTCCACAGCAGCAGAATTTTCTATGGAATACATTTTATTTCCTCTTAAACTGCAGGACTGCATTCTTCAGGTAATGACATTCTACTCTAACAGTGTAAGAAAATTTAAAATACCAAACAGATATAATCTGATGCCATGCTGGCCTCCTGAATCCACAATCAGCATGGAAGCACCCTTTTCCATTCTCCTCCAGAGAGGTCTTATGCCAGAGCTAGCTCTGTGGCATAAGATAAGGCATTTTATGCCTTTCTCACAGTACATGTGACAAATGCATAAAATCTTCCCTTTTCCTTACTGGCATCTAATGGTAATTAAAACAAAACTCTTAGCTCTATTATGTTCCCTTTAATAGAGAACACAGATGAACAAATCAGGGGTTCCTTAGACCCAGTACAGACAGTGGCTGATTTACCAAACCCCAAGCTACCATTGCCTCTCTCATTGCTTCCCCCTTCAGCTGGTTCAGCACTGAACAGCAACCAGTACAAAAACTCATTTCACATTTAAAAGAGAGGTGCTGTGCAAAACATAATTTTACATGTAAATATTTTTTCTTTTTTTAGGAATTCTTCTATAAATTGTACATGCTATGCAAAGTAAGGAGTTTTCCAGCAGCATTAAGACCCAGTCACTGGGTCTTGAGTATTGTTTCTAGCAACTGCATGGCAAGGCCATCTCAGAGCTGGTTCCTCCAAATAATCCAGCCTGGCTGGTTCTTGCCCAGTCACTTCTTACCTCTTCTGCCTACCCAGCACACTCCATCTACTGCCATATGTTTCCCAGCAATGCTTCTATACAGTAATCTGTGGACATCAGCTTGTGGACTTGAAGGAAAGGGTATCAAACTCAGCTCAGCTAAACTGGCAATAATGAGTAGTATTAGAGATTGGAGGTTGCCAAAATCTCAGTCCCTTAGAGGCTGAAGATACGATTTTCTGCATAGATTAAGGTCCTGAGGACATAGAGAAAAAGTGAAAGGGTTTCTTCAGGAACGAGGAAGAAGAGGAAGGAGAAATGAGCCAATCCCCATATATAAGTTCAAACCATCCAGAACACACTTATTCTTCCTGAATGCTTTGATGTGAGATGGAAAGCCATCATTTTTCATTCCCAGGCTAACCACGACACCATGTTTTGCACAAAGGCCCATCTGTTGTTGATGCTCAGTGTGCTCGACAGTTCTCTATTCCCCTCCACCACAAGCTGTTGCTGTGGGGTTCAGTTCTTCTCCTCCCAAATCTCATTTGCTTTCTGCAGCCAGCAAGCTGCAGCTCTCAATGACTCCTGAACAGAAGACATGCAGTGTCTGATCTTGCTGATGGAAGAATTTGCTTTGTAACCTTTACCTTTTTTCTTCGAGCATACAGGAATTCCTCTGTGTACAAACACCCCTTTATTTTTGTACCCAATTGCCCCAGATTCTTGCTCCTCCTACTTTCTGTGTAGCATCCAGCACATCCTACCTCCTGGGCCAAACCCTTCTGATAACATCAGGTGAATAGAATAGGAGAAGTTTTATAATAGAAAATTTTGTTTGTTTTAAATCTATATTTATCACGCCAGTGTGCAACAGAGAAGATTTAATTAGCCAGTGAAGCTCGCCTTTGGTATGTTTTCATGAATACAACAAGAGTTTTGATGCATGACTTCAGGCTATACCACAAACAAAGAAAACATACCATGAAATTAAGAAACATAATAATATACAAGAGAAGATACTTGGCTGCTGTTACACATTTCACTGAGAAATAGGCCACCACCAAACCTGGATCAAGTTGCCTAAATCTGGGAATATATTTTAATTCAGATCAAATTTTTGCACTGCAGTCTCAGTTAATTGCTGGAAAGCAGTTAATTGCACGTGAGCTGCTGCACAGGACCCTGGGCAAAAATGAGGAGAGAGAAGAAAGCATGGGCAACTAAATAAACGACACTGATGTGACACATTAACAAAACCCCAAGGTTGTTTTGCATTATTTTGACAGCCAGGGCTCCAAAGAGACTGCTGTGCCAACAAGGACAAGACCAGAACACAGCATGACCCTGCCTGTATTTCTGCCATGTTCCCTTTATGGGTCTGCACAGATCTGAAGTAGACTCACCCAGCAGCACAAGTGCTCACACAGCTCTTCAGAGCATAGTTAGGTCCTGCTGGTGTCAATGATGTAGTATGGACAAGTAAATACTAAGAGTCAGCATCAAGAGTCCAAGCTGACCTCTTCTAAGCCGCTGCAGAATGGCATCCTTGCGATATCCAGCCTTCTTCTCAGTGACAGAGGTGTTCATGTCTTCCCAGGTATACCTTTGACCCAGTTCTAACTCCATCACACATGTCTTGCCTGGCCTTCTCTGATGAGCAGAAGTTAAATAATACATTTGACTTTGAAGGTCTGTCATAAAGATTCATTATTTAACATTTACACTTCCCTGTATGTACTGCTGTGTGATGCCATTTATTATCTTTCAGTCCTTCATTCATGCTCAGAGGAGAATCAAATCAAACACAAACCCTCCATTTCAGACTACCCAGATGAAAACTATCCAGCCCGAATTTCTAGAAACTGCTTTCCATTTTACCCACCATGATTTCTAGATAATAGACTTTCTCTTTCAAGTTTCAGAAATGCTGGTAACATGCAACCCGAAGGAGCAGCACTACATCAGCAAGCTTTATCAGGCATGGTTCTACTGGCAAATTCCTTACAGCTTTATTGTGCTTGCAGCACCCATTAATGCATGACTGTCTTTCCCATTACCGCTTCCACATAGCACAGAGTGAGAAAGAAAATAGCACCTGCCAGCAGACACCTGGGGTTTGCATCCAGGTGTGAGCAGCTGGGGCTCTTTCACATGACTCCAGTTATGAGGAAGCGACATTTGGAGCATACGGATGAGAAGCAGTGTGGGAAGGTCTTACCAAAACTGGCTCTGTCACTTCAGGGCTGAAGAGAAGATTTCATTCTCCAAGAGCTGCCAATCTAGTACTTTTCTGCTAGTGATAATATTTCCTAAGTTTATTTTTAAACTTAGTGAGGTATGTGCTACCTAACAATGTATGTCTCCTCAGTCCCAGGAAAAAAAAAAAGGAAAACTACTGAATATCAAGCACTCCAAACCCAAATCAGGTGTAGCCAAATTATAGCTTAATATGTTTCAGGTATTCCATTTAGAGCTTCTGATCTTTCAAGGAAATAGGTTTTCCCCACTGAGAAATGTATATGCGGTGAAATTAAAGCAACTCCAGCCCCATGTGAACCAAAAGTAGGTTGGGCATCTATTTTAAATAATCACCAAATGTTAATTTTTCATGATGGAAGGAAGACCTGAGAAAAAAGGAATATTCTCTTCTTCTAACCCATATGTTCACCTCAAAACTACTGTCTTTGCTACTCAAGCCTGGGGTGTAACACAGCATAAAACCCAACTGCTGCCATTTGCCATCTTTAGAGACAGGGCAGAGCACAAGTGGCCTGGGGAGTCCTCTTTGAATATTTGAGGCACCAACCAAGTGCTATCTAGTATGAGAGGAAAACAAGATGCCAGGGTGAGGGGGGGAAACCCAGCACATGTACAAGCCTTGAAGCTCAGACCCTTCTTCCATCTGAAGCCCATCTTCCCTCTCCCCTTCCTCACTTGGGAGGCAGATCCTGAGGGAATGGTAGCATCCCAGGTGGCCACAGGGGCAAGGAGCTGTGTCTCAGCTGGTGTGGGACTTCTCCTGCCACCCCACACTGGCCCTCCATGAACAAGAGGAAAAAATAAATCCACAGGCAAAGAAGGAAGGCAAGTGCTGCTAAGTGGCTCATTGGTTTCTATGGCAACTGGCTCAGCTCTACTCCAGCTGCTTACCCCACAGTCCCTCTGTCACCCTATTTTTATCTGAGAAATCAAAGAAAGAAAAAGTGGTGGAGGTTTGGGGAGGAGAGAGTTGGGAGACCTTCCTGGGTTTTGCAGAGAGAAGGTTAACACTGATGCAGCCTTGTCTTGCTTTTAATTACAAGTAAAATCCTCCACGTGGAGGCTTCCTATGGGATTCCACAGACTTGATACACCATCAGATCCCACATTTGCCACCATTATGAAGCAGGATCCAAGAAAGGCAGCACAGCCATCCCCTCCTAAGCATGAGAAGCAGCTAAGCCATGAATTTGACCTAGGCATCGACATCAAAAAGCACAAGAAAAATCTTCTACTAGGGAATAAACTCCCCTCCCACAATCCAACAAAATGAAGTGATGGAAGTCAGGACATCAGTATTTTAATAGCTCTTTGGTCTGAAAAGTTATTTCCTTTTTTTCTAAAAAATGTTGAGTCTGTCCATGATCCCTCTGTCCAACACGGTGCCAGAAAATCCTCACAATGAATGCAATATGTTTTGCTTAAATAACTCATGAAGGGAAGAGCCAGAACCACATTTACCTGGGCTGTGCCAAGACTAAGCTTTAGTTCATGGATTTTGGTGCTGGAGATTTTGGTTGTTGAACTTCAATATATCTGCAGGTAAATCTAGAAGATATTGTAGCCTGCAATTTCAGTAAGCATAGGAGCATGTGTTAACTAAAGAATGGACCCTTGGCCTCTTCTGACTGACTACAGAATCGCAAAATCAAAGAATACGCTGGGTTGGAAGGGGCCCATGAGGATCAAGTCCAACTCCTGGCCCTGCACAGCACCATCCCCAAGAGTCACACCCTGTGCCTGAGAGCACTACCCAAAAGCTTCTTGGGTTCTGTCAGGCTGTGCTGTGAGCACTTCCCTGGGGAGCCTGTTCCAGTGCCCAAACAGCCTCTGGGTGAAAAACCGTTTCCTGATAGCCAACCTAAACCTTGCCTGACACAACTTCAGGCTTGGGTTCCCTTGGGTCCTATCACTGGTCACTACTTGCCTTTCTGAAATGAATGTGCCCAAACACTGTGAGATACAGCTACTTTGACATATTTCTAGCTTCATTCCCCTCCTTCTCCCTAGAAATTCCAGAAGTTTTATAACAAAATGTTGCAACTATCCTCCAAATAATGGCGCTTAAATTCCAAAGAAGGCAGATTGACGCCATAAACATCTATATTCACTTTTTCCATTTCAACTGCCATGACATTTGATGCTTAGATCCAAGCTGTTCCTGCTAACAGGACTGTGGAAGTCTACCTTTGCACCACACATTTTCACTTGCTGCCACAAGAAGGGATATTGATCTGTGTATCTCCTCTCACACAGCAGGGCTTTCCATTTTGGAGCTGTGATATTGTCGTACTAAGAGGACAAGGAAAAGATCAATGATTTCTAACAATAATCACTTTTAAGAGGAAGAGCATTGGTAAAATGACTTACTAGTCCAAGTATCACATTTGCAGTTGCTGCAATTAGTTCTGTATCCTGGCAGACATTAACTCTATTGCTTTTGATAAACACATCACATTGGGAGAGAATCACCCACTTCAGAAATGTTACTGATATGGCATGTGATGGTATATGCTTTATATAGAGTAGGTTGCAGCCTTACAGAAGTGTGTAAGAAGTGTCAGGGCCCTAGGAAGGCTGAGGGCTCCACAGGGACATCACTATAGCCCAGCTGAGAAGCAGAGCATCTGGGGCAACCCCATCCCATGGCATCAGGTACTTCTCTGGAGCAGCAGGGCCATGGCCAGGCAGGGCAGAGCTGTGGGGAGCTGGAGAATATCCCTGCTGCAGCATCACTGGGACAGAGGCTGATGGCTCTGGGGGCCTGAGGGTCTGGGCAGAGTGGAAGAAGCCCCGAGAAATGCTGGGCAAGGACAATCAGGGTTGCTGGTGTCCCCTTGAGAGCCCTTGAGAAGAAGTTGTACAAGGCAGCTCAAGAAACATTTCAATTCCTAGGAATTTGGAAGCCTGCTTACTCCATAAAGCTACTGTCATTTTTTACTTCCGTTTGTGGCCTCCAGAACATACAGTGGCAACACACCTCATGGTTTAATCACCACTGTGTGAAGTAGCCAGGTACTGCATTTGCCCATTTTTCTACTAACGGCCCTTGGTTAGTTTCTGGAAAGACACAAAGAAAAGGTGTTCCCAACAGGACCTCTTCAGGTACATGTTACTTCAAACATTTTGAGGAAGTCCCTTCTGAATGAATTTCATTTCTTGAAGCCAATACCAAGCTCATCCTCCCAGGGAACCTTGTAAAATGCATTATCAAACTCTTCTCTGGCACGAAACAACACATTCACTCTATAACCCTCCTGCACCTCTGCACAGTCTTGGGGACTGTCAGGATGAAAACACACACAAGAAAGCAGAGAGGAGTCAGGACTACAAATCTTTGTCTGACAGCCTTGGAAAATGAGATGCCCTTGAGAAGAAGACAGGGACAGAAAGAAAGGTACAGAATACTCAAGTACACAATCAGGACTGTTCTGCCAGGACATTTGTTGACGGCAGCCTCTGGCCAGCCCAAAAGAGATGCAAAGGAGAAGAGATCCTTTGCAGTGAGGGGCACTGAAGGCAGAAGCAGAAGTGACCTGAAGGAAAGCAACAAGGCATGCTTACGAGGCCTTCAGTTCCTCCTTGTAAGAGAGAAAGTGCATGCCAGTAAGCACACATGCACTCACAGGATGGACAGCAGCCTCTGCTGGGTGGTGATGGACAACCTCACACGCTGAGCAATAAATGAAAGGGTGAGTGGCTCCTTTTAAAAGGGGTCATCAAGGATGGAAGTGAAAATAATCAAATGTGCATCTGCACTTGCCTCTGCAGGTGTGGTAGAGAGGTGGAAGCTCTCTGACTGTCAGACAAGTGGCTTTACTGAGGAACTGTGTCCCATTTACAAAATTGGAGGCTATGATCCTGACCTTCCTTGTAGAGCATTTTCATAACTACAGCTGGAAATAACCAGCCCTAGGTGGTGATTCTGATCATCATTTATTCTGCTTTCTGACAAGAGGAGTGTACAAGCACTTTGAGATGAAATGTGTCTGCACATTTAATATTAATTTATGGAAAGTACTCATGTGCAGTCTTGACATTTGTTTTCCACATATAATAGCAACAGGAAACTCAAGCCTTTGAATGTTTATAAGAAATGAGCACACACGCACACAATGCTGACAGAAGATTATTTTCTTTAAAACCTGATTATTTTCACTTCTTTTGCATTTCTCCTTATTCAGCACATTTTAACCTGCAAATGTTATCCTCAAAGGTCATAGGAAACTCAGATTGTCAAATAAATCTAAGGCACTGCAAAGATTGTACTTGGTAAAAAAAGACTGAAACTAATAGAGATATATGTAGAGAAATCTTACAGAGGTCTGACCATAGTGTAAAGTCTGACAAAAAAATCCTCCACTCATCAATGGGGACCCTCAGCCCTATCCACCACAAACTAGAAGACCCAAGTTAAAAAGGAAAAGCCACATTAATTATCAAACATGAATTGGCTCCATGGAAGAGTCTCTCATATCTGTACTTCCAGATAGTCCATGGCAGCAGAGTTACACAAAACACTTCAGTCTGGCTGACAGCCTAAAACTCAGTACTGACTCCTTCACTGAACTGCCAGGACTGTCCAAACACAGGTAGAGCAGCTACAAATCTTATTTGCTCTGCAGAGCCCTTGGATAAATCCCTCCTTAGAGTGGTCCTCAGGATGACTGAGCTACAAAGCTGGTGGGTGCCAGTGACCACTACAACACCTGCTGTCTCAATAATAATCTCAAATCCCTCATCCTCACAGGGAAGCAAGATACATCAAAAACACAGAGAGAGGAGACTCTCTCCTGAGAAGGGAAACAAGCTTTTTGGAGTGTCCCATCCAGCAGTTCAGGGGAGTACTAAAGGGAAGCAAGGTGAAAACCAGACAAGCAGCTTTTGTTACTTTTTTTTAAGAACTACTAAGCTATTTTTCATTAAAGGGATGTTTCTTTGTTAAGGGTAACTCCATGGCTATCAGATCTGTTTTAGCAATGTCATACATGGATGTTTATCATCTGCTGTGTTAGACTTTGTCCAAGCTCAGTGTCCTTGATATCAAGCAAGAGTGACTTGTAGGTCCTAGTCCAGGTGTTCTGCCATTTGTGTGCTTTGCATTCTGGGCACAGAAACAGAGGAACTGAATCTTGAGGCTCTTTGTTTTCTCATCAGTTGTTTTAATGAAGCAGAATAATTCCATTACTCTATACAGAGGGAGCAGACAGTCTGTCTTATCCTTCTGAGGTCTGTTTGCTGGTTCATAATTTGCAGTGGTGATCTTAAGAAAGCTGGCATAGTTTACAACCAGGCACTCTTCAGAAAGGAGATATATCACTGAGAATTACTTGCTTATCAGGTCACTCTCCCCATGATCCAGTGCAAAAGGCCTGCAAAGTAATTCTCATTCTACCTGGTGTCCTAAATCCATGTCACTCTGATGTTTGCAGTAAAGGAGTTCATTCACTTTATTTGCATCCTTAAAACTCCAGCCACACCTTGGTACCCAGCAACCCCGGTTGCCTCGGCTGCAAAGAGCTGGCAGGGGGATTTCAGGATCCTGTGCCAGCAAAAGAAGCAGGAATAGAATGAAAAAGGGAGGAGGATGCTGTGCTACACAAGACATCCAGGAAAGACATTATGCAGGTTACTAGAAACAACCTGCAAGAGAAGCAGACTTCCAGGTATTTTTTCAGGGACTGGCAGTGTTTGAAACATTACAGGATGATGATGTTGTGACTATTTTCGCACTTCAGCATCTCCACCAGGAAATAGCTCACAAGGTGCTTACACTGAAAAGCAGTAAACAGCTGGCTCCATGGAAGTTAGAGTTGCACAGCAGCAATGGTCCACAGGAGAGATCCAAACACCAAGCACAAGCATGCACTGGAAGCATTCAAAACACAGGAGCAACTGTGGCTCACCCCTTAATATAGGCTTTCAACAGGATCAGTGAAGACTCAGTTCAGAGAAGTGATGGGATAACACACATCCTGACAAGTTTGGCAGACACTAGACTTCTTTAAGGATATTGATGGGCCCTGATCTGTCTCTCCTGCCCCATGCTGCACAGGCACATCCTTTGCTCCTTATGGTCTGTGTTGATGGAGCCTCAAAGATTTTTCTCTCTGGTGTACTACTTTGAGACACCTTTGCAGCAATGTAATTGCATCATTCAGCAAGAGACAAAGGTCACACATGCACCTGTGAAATAGGCTAGGAACATCACACTGCATGATTCCTAAAACGGGCTGTAATAATGGGGCTAATGTAAGGGACTGACATAACAGCAATCTGACGAGTTAGTGTTGCTATGCAACTTGAGTTGGGAACAGAATTTTGCAGTTGCTTCTTAGTTGTCCATTGAATGCTCAGTGACAGTGTCTGGCAACCTTCCCCACTCATCACTTTACCTAAAGCAACAAGAATTAATGTGCAGTTTTTGTGCCAAGGTGCCCTCTTCAAGCCACTAGTGTGTGCAAACTGAGATACAGACACTTACAATGCTTTTTCCAACCTGAGAGTCCTGTTGTGCTACACACGCACATAAACAACTACATACCTTCACACACATTTCTCTTTCCTCTGATTCATTGCAGATCTTACCCTTTTTCCTCATTTCTCACCTTAAGGTCATAGTATATAGCAGTGGGACACTGGAGTCACAACCAACACCAAGGAAGGCTTCAGGCATCGGCTTATATACAGTAACATCCACAACAACAGAAAGCTGCAAGCATCTGCTCTTTATTGCTCCTCAGTACAACCTTTTAAACCCTTGATCTGACATGCATTCCACCTGTGTGTCCTCTCCACCCTTTTGTGATTGGTCAGTTCCCCTCAGCACTCCATGGCTCATTCCCTTCAGTACTTCAGTACTGTCTGACACAGCTGTAGCCCATCAGGGATGAGGCTCAGCCACAGCCCCACTCCCAATTACCACACACTGTGTGCCTACAACAATCAAGAAGATGACCTTTTTGTCAAAGAAGAGCACTGTCTTTGGAAGCTTTTTCCTGGCCATGTCACAGCTATTATCACACCAGTTCATACTGTTTTCTAACTTTGTACATGTGATTCCTTCAGACCTTTCCATCTTTTCCCCCAATGTTTTCTCAGACTCATACAGTGGGAATAGATACAATACTTCCTCCATCCCATTTTATTCATCTGTCCTGAAAGTGCCTTGACCTGTATTGAAACTGAGCAATTTTCAAACTCCCAAGCAATGATGTCTTCAGCCCTTTCCTTGGGACTGACAAAACTCAGTGGTTACGGAAGCTGACCTGCTCATCTCCCTGGCTGAAACCTGACTGCTCCTAGTGACATCTCCTTGTGCCACCCTCAAAAACTTGTCCTTGCATCCTGGTATCACCTGAACATCAAGGTGATGGCTATTCTGCATCATGAGTAATTCATTCTGTATGATCCTTTGTTATCACTTCCCAGACCTCACTCCATTTGTTGCTTTTCTTTGAATTCCTGTGCTTTCCACAATCTGTCTCGTGGTGTTGCTTGTGTGATGTTTAATAGCCGCAGCTCAGAGTTGGCTGCATTTCAGTGGTAGGAGGGGGAACACAGGGAACTGTGAACTGAAACTCTGTATAATGTTGCTAGAGATGAGAACAAGTAAGGGAGTGTTTGCTATGCACGCCATCTCCAGAAAAACATCTTTGCAAATGTATCTGTGCAGGCATTGTGGAGATAGGGATTACGTTATGCAGAGGGGAAGAGGAGCTGAGTGACAGTAGAGATTTGCAGTCCATATTGATGTTTCACAATTGTGCATCTGTCTGCAGAACAGCCGTGAGCTCTCGAAGTCATTGCACTAAAAAAAAAAAAAAAAGGAAAGATAAATCAATAACTTCACTCACCCTTTCACCACAGCTCAGAGGGTGAAGGAGGATTGTGTCATAACAGCTCATACTGGTGTGAAAATTTTAATCGAAACAGTCTTCAGCCAGAAAATACCACTTTGATAAAATCAACATTTTCCAAAAAATTCTAAGTACAAATGAAAAATCCCTATGTAAAAAGAGGCTGAAACAAAAATTTCAATATTGAAAAGTCTGCCTTTAGGAAAAAAATGATAGATTTTCTTTCTAATTAAAATACTATTTTTGAAAGCAAGCTTTTATTAACTTATTTTTCTGCTTGTATTGTTTTTATGTTCTGCAGTTAATAATGAGAGACACTGATGTGTTCAATATCCTGCCATTAGCCTGGAATCAGGCTTCCAGGATATTAAAAACAATTGGTCCCTAACTAGTACCCAGAATATTTCTATTTCAGAGTGCAAAAATTTAAATTGTTCTATTCAGCACAGACTAATAAAGCTGCTATTGCTTTTGATAGAAAACTCACTACTTCGTAAAAAAACCACTTGTTTTGAATATAAAATATCACCTGTAATAAATTATATAATAATATTTACTTATTATATTCATGGTATGTTATGCTACTGGTAGGATTGCATAACGTGGCCTCATATAAGAGTTGACTTGGCATAACCTAACTATGCATTTCAAGTGATATGTGAAACAATACCAAAACTTTACTCATTTTCAAAATAAAATATCAGTTATTTTTCTAAAAGTATCTAATTGAAATGTTCATAATTTTTAGTTTCTAGGAATACACTAAAAAGAGTATTTTTATCACTAAAAGTAACAAGATGCCTTGAAGTCATAAACTTTGACATTTCTCTCAAATGAACATTTCAAGTTTCCTCTGGCTCTCACTTAACCTGTGATTCATTCTTTGCACAAACTCTAAATCTCCCTATTTGGAATAGTTTTCAGATTGGAGGCCTTGTCAAAAGCAATCATCATAAATTCAGCATGCACTTTACTGTAGCTGGTTCTACCAGCATTTGTTGCAAGATAAAGCAGCTAATCGGCACTCACTTTCATCCTTTCCTATGCACTCACAGGGATTTCAAATTTATCCCCATCAGTATATATAAATGAGGATAAAAATAAATCAGGATAAATTACATCAATCTTGCCACTCAACCACACCCAAGAACACAGAGGATTTCAAGGCTCCCACCACAGCCCTGCTCACAAGATCCTGTTGCAGGGAGGACCCGGGATGGGACTGACGTTTCTCCATTCCTCTGCTCACCCCATGGCGCATCAGAAAAGCTTCGACTTCCCTTTCTAGCATGTGAAGGCAAGAAGAAAAGAAAAAGCTCTCCTTTCTGAAAGCACAACTCCTCTTCTTCCTGCCGTCAGCAGCTGCAGTGGAACTGCAGCCCAAGGCTCCCACCTAGTGTCTGCCGGCCAGCTCGGCACAACACCCACTGCAAGGCTGCCAGGGGTGCTCTGGAGCCCACGTCAAGAGCAAAGCCTTGCCTTATTTTTGGGGTGGGAATATTTTCCTTACAATACAAAACCTCGGCTCCACCATTATGAACCACCCAAGCTGTCACCTAGAACTAACCAGCTTTTGGTTTACATGTGGAAAATAAGGTTGTTATTATTTATTTATTTCCCCATCATACAGACAGTGCTCAAATCCAAGGCTTTAGGTGGATGCAACAGAAAAGAGAAGAGAAACTTGTTGAATTAGGTAGGATGATTCTCACATGCCCAAGGATATTTTCTTAACCTTTCTCTGGTGCTGACTTGCCTTCATGGTAAGCCCACAAGAAAACTGAATGACTTTCTAACACTTCAATTCTACTAATTAAGAGCTACTTAAAAATTAGGCATGGCCTTTAGAATTGATATGTGATAGACAAGCATTCTCCTTCCACTTGTGTTTGACTCCTTCCTCCACCTTCATTTCACATCAAGGTGATGGCTGTTCTGCATCATGAGTAACTCATTCCCTGTGATCCTTTTTTTTTTTCACTTCCCAGACAACCTTTGCAGACTTGGTGGGACTTTAATCAAAACAGTGAAGGACCTCAACAATTGTTTCTGCCTATCCCTTTCTCCATCCTATGAAAAGACAGTGTGTTTGCTATTGGACTTTTATTTCCTTAAGAGCGCCTAAAGCAGTACAATCTTGGTAGCTGTCAAAGCAGCACCCTTTGTTTGTTGTCACCCTCGTACACCCATACGGTGACCTGATACAAAAGTGTCTTCTACCTTCTCTGCTAAGTCCAGCTTTTAAAAACCTCTAGTGCAGGTGTTTCCAAGACCTTTCACAAAAGGCAGTTAATCAGTTTTAAAATACTTCTCTTGATCTTCAGTTTCCTTGGAGCAAAGTTCCTTATGCTTTGGTTTATGTAAGCTAGAGGCTGAGCTCTCTCTCCAACACCTGCTATTAGTCATTTGGGCAAGTGGGTGTGTATATGTAGATCCATACATACACCCATTCACAAGAAAATTCTGTTAAGAGGAGCTCAGAGCTTACAACAGGGCCCCAGAGCTTTTTAGAATATGTAGTCACACTTGGAAACTGGAGTCACTGAAAGCAATAAAAACTCACCAAGCCATGAAACCTGATCCAGCTGCCTCAGCATTCCAGTATCCCACTGCTCTTGCCTGCAAAAGCCCATATTCCTCCAGCTTCCCAGCTGCCTACTCCTTTTATGATGTGCATGAAATTCGGGATATGTTCTATGGGGTTAAAAGACCATTTTAGCTGAATCAGTCTGAGTGCAATGTAAAGGTAAACAGGAAAGGAGAAGCCACTGACGGAAGAAATGGTTGGAGCTGATGCACGTACATTACCCCCTGGGGATGACGAAGGATTGTGCCAGACAGACACAGCATCCTGCCAGCACAAGACCACCAGACTCCTATGTGGGAGCTCCACCACAGTACTGGTAGGAGCTATAGGGTGAATACAGAGAGTATATTGCATTGACGTCACTAGCCAGCATTACTTAGAACAGGGCTAAGCACAATTGCAAAAAGAACTGCCTCCAAGCTATTCTATTTATATTCCTACCAGAGCTACCATTGGTACAGTCATTCTGCTGCTGAAATCCTGACCCTGTCGTTACCAGTGTAGCCACAGACCAGAGATCATTTTGGAGCTTTTCAGAATTTGGCATGTCTTAATACCAGCAAAAGCAGCATTGGCAGGGGGTGGAGTGTGCTATTTGCACAGGACCTGCGTCAGGATTGGCATTCAGTGAATAGCAAGACATATGAAGGCATTTTATCCCAATATAGAGAATAACGCATCTTCCTCTGCGTTGCTGGTGGTAACTTTGGCAGTCCAAGGAACAATGGTAATTGCTTGTTACTGTGGAAACAAGACCTCCAGAAATAACACTAATGAGCCAGCAGGGTCGTGGGAGAAACACAAGCATGCTGTCTCCTGCAAACATACATGATTTGGCTGCACAGAGGAGATGGAGCTCTAGGGAAAGGAGCAATTTATTTGAATGCAACAGGCACCCAGCACAACCTCCATTCATCCCCCAAGCCAGTCTGAGCCTGCAAACAATTAAGGTTAATTGAAAAAAAAGTTCAGATAATTTCGGAAATCATTGCTTTTCACCTTCCTCCCTGCCCTAAATTTTGAGGAAGTTGACTGGGAGATCCTCCCTCCTTTGGAGGGAGCCATTTTGTGCAATACACCTGATAGGAAGACGTCTCCAAAAATCTCTCGATGAAAAACACGTTCTTACAAATTTCCCCACCCAATTCTGCAGATGTAAACGATGTCAGTAATCTGGGAGACGGGTATATAAGCATCTGAATGGCAAGGTCCTTCTCCTAATAACAGTCTGTTCATGATCCACCACTCCAACCTAAACAAGATGAAAGGAGGAGTGCGTACAGCAGGAGAGGGAAAAGAAGGTAGGAGACACCAAGAGCTTACTGCAGCCTCAGCATGTGCCTTTTTCCCCTTTCATGGTGTGTTGCTCCTGACAAAGAGAGGAGAAGACAGTGCAAAGGAAGGGGGATGGTGGATGGTAACCTGTGAACACAGATATTTTTGGTGCTCCATATTCTTTTGCCTTATAAAATCCCAAAAATTATGCTTTCTGCCCCCAGTCCCTACTGAGACAGCTGTGTGGTGGGTGGCTGCATTTTAACAGTCAGCTCAGCCTCATGTGCTAGATGCCAGGAAGTGGACCTAGTGCTCAAACTGCCCTGAAGGGTTCTTCCTTCTGCCTGCCAGAGGCTCCAAGGCTGTTAAACTTGATCTTCCTACTTAAAGGTGACGTACTTCAGATTAGCAGGGGCCCTCAAAAGAGCAACGATAGGCACAGAAGCCAGAGCTAGCCTGGGCCAGACAACACTTTCAAACACCTCCTGCCTTAACATGAAGGAATCTTTTTGATTGCTCCATCCTACAGGGGAAAGACAAGAAGATATAAACGCCAGTTACAGGAAGAAGAAAGGCGTGAGTGTACTCAGAGGGCAGGGCCTTTTTTACTGGCGGCTCCTGTGGCAGGCCAGGAGCTTCTCAAAAAGCAAATAAACAGGTAGGGTCACCACTTTGCTTGTTATTGCACTCCCTTGAATAATTTTTACTCACTGTTTGTTTATTAGCTATACCAAGAAGCCTCAGATAAAATCAAGGCACTACTGCAGAGATTTGGAACATCCCTGACACCAGCTCTTGCCATACTGTATGCCCACACAACAAGCAAAAGGAGAAGAAGAAAGAGGGGGTTGTCTATAGATGAGGACCTAAGGCAGAAAGACATAGAATTACTCAGCCATTGTTATGTCAAGATTTAGTGGCAGTCAGTAGTTCACTAATAGCAACTGCAGTCTGCACAACCTTTGTCCAGAGCTTTAATCATAAACTCCTCCATTTTCCACAACCCAAAAATAGGACATGGGCAAGCAGTGCAAAGAAATTTGACATATAAATGGGAAACAAAAGTCAGAAGTTAAATGATCAAGAAATTGACATGTCCTTCAAATATTATTGCATTGACACAATATTGTGGGCAAGGGTTCTCCATAGCTTCGATAATTTTAATTTCAGAAATCTTAATCACATTTGTGTGAGGGGGTTTTGACTCTTCAGAATAAATGAAGCTAAACTAAAAAAAAAAAAGGTTTAAGGCCTGAAGTTGCTCTCAGACATGTATGTCAAACAAAACAAAATAGAGCTGTGTGTATATTGAGGCCAGTAAATTAACAGTATGCTCCCCACTGCTGAGCTGCTGGGCCCCCTGTTCAGAATTTCTGCTTTTCCCCAGCAACAGTGGGTGACACTGCAGGTATCGGAGCAGAGCATGGTCCAGCAACGCCTGGAGAGCCAAACTGGTTTGGAGCTGCAGCCAGAGAATGCTGGAACCAGTTGAATAAGGGAGGAANAAAAAAAAAAAAAAGTTTAAATCTATACAGCCTCTCTCTGATCTGGTTACGTGAGCAGTGTCCAGTGTGTAAGAACCTCACAGATGTTAAAGAAAGAGAGAGAAATGAAACTCAGTTTGGGTAACGATTTCTGAGGTTGTAGCCGCACATTTGCCTAGAGCATCCCACCCCTCCAAATACAGAAGGTTACCATGGTGACAAATTTCAGCTGTAGGTAAGGAAATGTTTCTGTATGAGAGCCATTTTGTAGAAATATAAAACCTAAAGATTAAGCCCCATTGCACCATTTATAATCTTCGTTGCCACATATTCACAACTAGATGAGCTTTCTTGTCTCAAGAACAGTTAACCAAAATGCAAATAAAGCTGCTTTGTTTTAATTCATGTGTTCTGCTAATGGAGCTCATCTCCACACAGTAAAATAACGCTCTCAAATTCAGCAAAAAATGTAGGTATTCATTTGCTTCCAAACTGTGTCTAAGGGAGTTATTAATACTTTTGATTCTCAGAAGACAGATCTATTCCATTGCTTGACTGTGAATTACAAGAAAATTGCCTTAAATCATGCTTGGATCCAATTCATAGCACCTTAAGCACAGCAAGTCCCCAGATCAGCCTGCATCACGCAAGCACAGCAGGGAGCCAAGCACGGCTCGTATTATAAATTTCCTCCCAGTAACTTAGGAGAAGGTTACAGCCCAATGATCACATGTTCAACCAGGCCTAAATCATAGATCAGCTTATGAAAGCCATCACAGTAAAATCCCTCTCCTCCTACCCTGGGATTCCTAAGTAACTGGCGTGTACTAAGGTGCCATTTCCTCAGTTCTCCCATCCTGAGCAGTTCTGCTCCTGCTGCTTTAATTTCTCTGAGTCTTAGCACAGACACAGGGAGTCACACAGCCTTGGACCACCATCACCTGGGAGCCAGGGGCAGAGTGCCAGCCGCTAGAAGCTCCTGTAAGATTACTGACTTTAACACTGCTAAAGCTTTGTGGCATTCACTGATCCTTTCTCTGTAAACTCTTCCTTGCCCCTCGTGTCTCGCACAGACACCAACATACCTGGGGCTATAAAACCATCCCTCATAGCCAGAGCACAGCTAAGTGACACTCTGGCTTTAGTGGAGTCAAATGAGCAGCAAGACAATCATGGAATAAACCCCTGCCTTAAGCAATGTATCCTTCTTACAAAAATTAGGAAAAAAATGGGCTGGAGCACTACTGAGCATGGGTCCACAATATGTCTGGCAATGCCCTTCCACCTCCTTTGTCTCCACTGCAGGAATGAAGGCTCAATCCTTCCTTCCCCCCATGAGCCCATGCAGGCATGTACTTCTTGACCATCCTCTTAGCGATATTCTCCTTTTGCCTCAAATCCTTTCAAAATACCTATTCTCTGAAATTTCAATGTCCTGCTTTATTTAGTCTTCAAATTGCCTTTCAGTCATCACCAAAATGTATTGACTACAATTCATTTACTGTGTAAGGATTTACAGTGAACTATGCCTCAGTGAATTGTGCCAGGTTAATTGTGCACTCAGCTCCAATACACCAGGAAAGTTTAGCCCTTGCCCGGCTAAGGGGAGGGCTCTCTTGGTAGTTTATGATGTCCTCTAGCCACAGGAGCAGCAGAGCGAGCAATCACTAACCAGTAAAGCCAGCAGAAGCTCTGAGTTTTTATCATACAGTAGCAAATGGGCCTTTGTGTTTCGCGATAGGGTGAAGATCCTTGCTGCTCACCCTTCTTCCACAGATTGTGATAGAACTGTTTGTACTGGAGAGTCCAGTTAAGAAAAGATTGGTCTGGTCAGAGCTCAGATGGGCACAGGACTGTGTAACCAGTCATTTCATCCACTTCAGTAGGACCAGCTATTTAAACCTGTCTATTGGTTTTGCATTACCTGGTTTTGGTAGCAGGGGGCTACAGGGTGGTTTCTGTGAGAAGTTGCTATAAGCTGCTTCTATGTCCAGCAGAGCCAATCCCTAAGGGATCTAAAGATGGGCATGCTGGTCAAGGCTGGGCCAACTATGGTGGTAAAGCCTCTGTGATAACACATTTTAAAACACACATAAACAAAAAATGGTTGCGTAATTTTAACTGGAGTGAGAACATATGAGAAGAACAACTCTGCAGACACCAAGGTAAGTGAAGGAAGGGGAGAGGTGCTCCAGGCACCAGAGCCAGGATTCCTCTGCAGGTTATGGTGAAGCATCTGTGCCCCTGCAGCCCACAGAGACCCACCTGCGGTCCGTGGAGAAGCCCTATGCTAGAGCAGGTGGATGACTGCTGGAGAAGCAGCTGTGAGTCCATGGGACACTCATGGAGAGAGGGGCTCTCCTCTCAGGCTGTAGCAGCCTTTCTGTGAAGGACTGCACCCCGTAGAAGAGTGACCCATGCTGCAGTGGTTTGAGGAGGATTGTTGCTTTTGAGATGGACTCATGTCGCAGCAAGGAGATGTTGATCATGAGATGGACTCATATCGGAGAAGTTCAGGGAGAACTGTCTTCCATGGGAGGGACCCCACAGTGCAGCAGGGGAAGGACTCATCTCCCTGAGCAGCAGGAGAAGCCACAGGTGATGAACTGACCATAACCCCCATTCCCTGTCTCCTTGCACCACTGGGGTAGGAAGTAGAGCTGGGAAGGAGGGAGGGGTGAGGGAAAGGTGTTTTTAAGGGCTTATTTTACTTCTCACTACCCTGCTCTGATTTCGTTAGTAATAAATGCACTTCCAATCTCTAAGCTGAGCCTGTTTTGTCTGGGATGATACTTGTTGAGTGATCTCTCCTGGTCCTTATCTCAACCCATGAACCCTTTGTTATATTTTCTCTCCTCTGTCCAGCTGCAGAAAGGAAGGAGTGAGTGGCTTTCATGGGTGCCTGGCATCCGGCCATCATCAACCCATGACAGCTGCCAGTCCCTGCCGCCTCAGACAGGACCAGCACCGGCCCTGCTCAGCTCAGCCACGAGATATCTCACTGTCTTTCCAGGCCCAAGCTCTGAAAGTCTTTCTCCTGCACAAATATCGGCCCCACCTCCAGAACTAGTGAGTATTATCCTGGCAGCCCACAACAGAAATTCTCCATGGGAAAATCACTTGGGAGAAGGAGGGACATTCTCTTGGGAATTCAATTTTTTCTGGAGCTGGCAGCAGTTGTCTTCTTTCCGGATGAATTGGAAGTCAAGGTTCTTTCTGCTAATAGTCATTAAATAACTTTTCTCTTTTTTTTCCTGGTACCATTTCAGTATTTTGATCAAGTTCCAGCTTGGTTTAATTACATACTTTCTATCTGAATTCCTGCCCAAGCTTCATTTAGAGAAATTATTCATTTCCTATCTTCAACATCATTATTATTATTATTGTGCTTATTTGCACGATGTGCTTAGCATTCATTGTACACATCTTCAGTGCTCTGATGGGCTCATCAGAGTGGTGCTGGTGGGATGGAACAGAAGAACACTCCTCATCCGCCACCCTGAGAAATCAGCCCTCCTTCCCATCAGATACAGGCAATTTTGCATTGCTGCACATTAGGGAGTGCTCAGTCACATCTGAGGTATGATAAAAATATTACCAGTTCCTCCTGAGAACATGCCTGAATACTGAACAGTAACATTATTTAGAAACAAAATCCTTATCTGGCTGCAAATAACAGGTAAAAAGGGAAAATGTTCATTTCACACTAATAATTTTTCCAGGACACACATTCCCAACAGAGAAGACAAGGAAAAGTTGTGTAGAAATGGCAAAAACACATACCTAGGAACATTTTTTCTCTTTTCTTTCAAGGATTAAAGATTTAAACAGTCTTCATCTCACATGACAAACTTATGCAAACCTCATGCAGCACATGGTTTTCTGTCCCATAGTAATCAACGTGAACAAAGAACTTCAGATTTTTGTCATGTTGAAAGCAATGTTTTTCTTGCCACGGTGATTTATTTTCTACCCTTTTCAACAAAGCTCTTTTCAACAGCTTTTAGACTTCACTCCTCCATATCTCTCCTGCAGCTTTCCAAGTTTTACCACACAGGGTCAGAGAAAAGCACTTCTTCCTTCCTACCATCTCAGTCAAGGGGCTTAGTTTGAGAACTCCTGGAAACGGGCAGAGAGACCAACACAAAAGTTTTGCTGGTTCAGTGACAGAAGGGCAGGGACAGGACAGCCCGAATGGAGGAGTACATAACCCCACACATGCTCAGGAACAGTTGGGATCATTCCCTATACATGAGGTCAGGCAAGTCTTAGTTAAAATTATAATGAATATAAAATGGATGATCCTTAGATCTGCATTATATACTTTTGTTGGGCAGTAATATCTCCAGGACAAGAGCAAGCCTTGCATAAATGTCAGAAACGGAGCAAACACCCAGTCAGCCTATCTTAATAAATCAACTGCACTCCAGCTCCTGGCATTTGTTTGCTTTCTGATGTGGATTAGGATCTGACTCCAAACACAGGGCATCAAAATCAAAGTAATAGCAGCAGCTGGACAGGGATGAGACGGCTCCATGTGGATTTAATAATGGATAGATGCAGAGCAGTGACAGAGCAGATGACATATCACTATCCAATTGACATAGCACGTCCTAATGCTGAAGTAAAACCCGAAACAGTTTCAGTGGCTCAGCCTCAGTCTGGAGGGCACACAAATTTTAGTGAGAGGACACCTGATCTTCTGCTTGTCATGCACGCTCCTTCCTGCACTACACATTACTGTAATCTCTCCTGAGAAAGCAGAAAGCCCCTCAGAGGCAGGAAGTTTCAGTGCCTGTAATATCAAGCCACATTACTAGCACCTTTCCAGCCTTGCCTTGGGTTAGACACGTTTATTCTACAGAAAACTGGAAGTGATTTTAGACATTAGCATTCCTCAGATGTATGTCACCCCCAATCTCCTCACTCCTATCAGTAGGATCCTCACTCCCACTGCCAAGAGGACAAAAGGTACAAACATTCCTCACCTACTGTTCTTCAAAGCCCATTATCTGAGCTTAAGGTGCTGGGGATGATGATCTGACAATGGACTGTAGTATCCTTCCAACTGCACTAGCTCAGCTGGGGAGACTGAAATGTCTAGCATTGATGGAAACTGAGCAGTTGGGGATGAGAACTTCTTAAACTACCTTACCTAGACACAAAAAAGCCTGTCCACATCCTCTGACATCTTGCACATTTTTAAACCCGCTTCTACTCAATATGTAACATGTACACGTCTCATTTCAGCATTCAAATTCAGGCTCCCCACAGCACATAGGTGTGAATCTCCACAGTTACACAATCCGGAGTAGCCACACTCAGCACAACTCTTGGGGTATTTGATGAGTATTAGCTAGTATTGCCAAGGGTAACTAACCCTAACCAACTAACTATCCTAGAATCTGAGATTTAATACAACTTTGCATACTTGCAAGCAGACAATGAATATTCCAACACTGCATAGCAAATGAAAAGAATTGAAAATGTATTGCTTTCGGTTCTTATTGGTAGTGGTTTAATCTTGTCATTTTAAAGGCAATCACATTTTGGAGAGGAGGTTTAGCACACAATTCCTTTATGTTTAGGTTGACAGCGTTGTTTCCAATATGCAAACATTCTGCCATACTAAACACATACATGTTCAGGAACCAACTTACTACAGGTATGATTGTGCAACATATTTCTGGTATCACAAGCTCATACTGGCCCATAGTACTCCACATACACACACACCATGATTCCCTGAGGAAAGAGGTCTTTGCTTTACTGGCTTTGTTTGCTACTACAGGGTCTAGCCCAGCTCTCAGCACAGGCCGAGAACTAACTTCTCTTTGCTACTAGGGCCATCCCCTTCCTTTGTGTGATGCAATCTTAATTAATGTTTGAAACGCAAAGTTCTCTTCTTCACCAAGGAACTTCTATTGTAGAAGTTATCTTGATGACATCAGTTACATTTACAAAAGATGAGAAAATTCAGCCTGAGGGCAGATAATTCGGCTTGAAGACATCACAACCATAACCTCAGAAAGAGACAAACTCCTCTTTTAAGGGAATCTGAAGCTCAGCTTCTGGGAGGCTCCAAAAATTATGGAAGAATTTATCCTAATTTCTGGGGTGAGGGCCCAGATCAAAAATCAACAAAAAGCATGCTCTGAACACTGGAAAGGAAGTCACACTGTGTTCTTCAGATGGGACCAGATATTCTCCCAGGTGGAGAAAGGATGAGGCACTCTGAAAAAAGAACAGAAGGATAATGAGATGTTTAAAAAGGACAAATGGGAATTGTGTGATACATGTGACTGCTAAAATGGCTGGGGAGATAGAATGCAGATGAAGGGACATGGTTTGGTGGTCAGCAAAGAAGGTGAGCTGGCAGAACTAGAACAGGGAAGAAAATTATAAGACACAGAGCTGAAATGCATTTGCTTTTTACAAAGAGAATGGGAATAATGGGAAGAGGAGATGGCTAAAATGCTGCTACAAAGAGGTCACCATCAGTTCACACAAGCTTGTTGCAAACACATCATGCCCTTCCTCAGTATAAAAGCAGCTGAGAGATTGGAAGTCCATAGTGCAACCAGGTGAGAAATGCAAATCAGGTGTGGTTGGTAAATTCTGCAGAGATACCCACAAAGATCAGCTGAGGAGCTGGATAGGAGCTTCCATAAGTACAATACTAAACTAAAAGAAGGTAAGAGACACCACCTAGTAGCCACTGTTTGAAAGCAGCAGCAATCAGAAAAGGAACAAAAAGCTACCAGGATTCCCTCTAGAGCTCCCTAGAAAGCTTATCATCTTATTACACCACAAGATTTCAGGAAACCACCAGAGCCTTGACTCTACTTGCTGTATCTCACACATAGACAAACCCTTTTTTACTCTCCTTGCTCTCTTTCAAACAAACCAGTGAAAGAAAACACATTTCATTTCTGAAGAGCCCTCAATCAATGCCACCATTACCCTGTTCCCAGAGCATGGTGATGCAGAAGCCACATGGCCACTGGGACCTGCTAGGAAGGAGCTCTACCACACACAACAGGGGCAGCAGCATAGAGCCAGGCACCTCTGCAGGATCACGGCAGGACACGGGATGCTCCTCTGCAGCAGACCTCAGGACAGCAGCATGCCCACGGCTACAGCGTGAGCATTCAGAAAATCAGGGGAGACGTGGAAGGGTCACTGCTTCAGCCTGCACAAATGTTGGCAAATGTTAGCCATGGCCTCAGCAGTACTACCCTAACACCCATCTCAGGCTGTGAAAACTCCACCTCCCCCCAGACAAGCGGCCCACTTCTCATCTCCCCAGCAAGCTTCAACTTCCAAAAAGCTTTGTTTTTCAGGCTTTGTTTATAAACACACACCATCCCTGCTCCACTGCTGCTTCTCCCTATCCAAAAATGACGTGTGTAGCAGCAGGGTTTCATTTGGGGAAGAACAGAAAAGCAATTTCAAACCAAACCTGTCTTTAAAACGTTTCTCAGATCTGATGTCAGGCCTCTGGCAACCAGGACAATCATCTAGAGCTTGTTATTAGGCCATAAATTACCTAGCCAAGAGCACCACAACTAGAAGGAGTCAAAGAAAAACACTAATAAAAAAAAAATGTGAAAATATAGCAATCCAGTTGTCTTCCCCATCACTAAAATGCCCAAGTAGCAAAGTTACAGAATTACATTACAGTGAGGTTTTCTAAGAGGCTTGATAAGAAATCGTACTACAAATCTAACCATTTCTGAACCATCAGTTCTCTTCCAGCTCAGGCCAGTATTCTGTAACACATAACTTCTCAGCAGTACTGCAAATCCCAGACCAGCTCTCAAAAAAAAAAACCCCAAGTGTTATTATTGGAAATGTACCACCTTACATAGTAAAACTTAGAGGAAAACCAGAAAAGATACAAATCAAAACCTGAATTTGCTTACCACTTATTTTGGTGTTTTAAAAGGATTTAAGCATTTGTGGAAACAGCTAGACAGGCATAATTATCTTTACCTACCAAATGCATTTGCCAAGACAGGGACTATAATCATACCAGCTGTCCAGGAGGGAGTATATTTAGAAACAAGTTCATGTTCATCTGGCAGCAGAGCTTGGATCTGTTGAGAAATGTTATCTTCCACTCAAGTTAATATCTAACCATATTAATTTTTATGACAGATCAAAACATAACTAAGCTATTTTTTAAAACTCAGAAATAATTTCAGAAGATTTCTACAGAATTATTCTATCTCAATAATTTCAGAATTATACCTTCAGATTTCAGTGGGTTTCATATATACTAGCTTAAAGACAACTGTCATTTTGACCTAAAATCTTACACTTGCATATTTTATAACACTGATAAACTGGAGAGGGGGAAAAAAAACAAACACCAAAATCAAACTCACCTTTTTGTTAAGCTGTTGAAAAATACAAGACTATTGCAATCAACACTTTCCCATTAATTTATCCAGGTATGGAAACCGGTATCTTTCTGGACAAAGAAAGTAGGGGGGAAAAAAGAAGAAAAAAGAAACAAAATCATTAAAATATCCACACAGAATTATCATTTGGAATCGAGATTTTGTGTGGCCCACTGGAAACTAAGCTAAGACCCTATTTCATAAAAACATCACAGTAGCTATTGCTTAGTAAAAGAAAGTGCCGTTTCAACTTGTGTAAGCACAGAAAAAGACTTGGTAGTCTCTACTCCCAATCTACTCCCATCATGGATTCCAGTAACAAAAGAAACTTCTTAGGAGTTCAGGAAGCATACAGTACTACTGGATAGATCTGTTGTTTTGATTTTTCTGTCGATTTTGTTTTCTCTGTTTCTCCACATTCGTTTTTAATTTGAATGACAGCAACTCAACCTCAAAGTTAGTGTAACCCAGTCAATGAAGTTTTTAAAAATATAAAAGACTGAAAGTAGCCTTGTTTGAGGTAAATGAAGCTATGTGTTTAAGGAGTTTATTTATATAAAATTTGAGAAGTCTTAGGGGGAAAAATTATGTTGATGTCATTTGTTAACGCCAGGGTTTGGCGGGAGGTGTCCTGGGTTGGGCTTTACGGACCTGCCCGTTTGTCCCAGGCATTTTTCGGGGTGGCAATGCCAAAGAAGGCCAAGAGATGGCAGCATTGGAAAAGCAGCCCGCGGCTCAGCCTCTCCCTTCTCGGGGCTGGCCAGGCCCCTGCAATTCATTGTTTCATTGCTGCCCAAACCCCAACCTCAAACATGCTCTGGTTAAGCATTCCTTGAATTGCTGTCGATTTGCAGATCTTGTTTATGTGTGGTACAAATGCAGACTGGTTAAAAAAAAAGGAAGTACAAGAAAAGAGAGAGTTTACTACTCTTCTTACCAGAACACAGGCCAGCTTTCAAGGACTAGAACTGCCAGTCACACTCCTATACATGTACCATAAAGATAGTAATTCCTCATTGCAGGCCCCCAATATTCCAATCAGAACTCTATCGAATTGTAGAATTGCTGCAAAAGCATAAATTAAAAGGGAGTCCTTGCAAAGGAAATTTACAATGTAGATTAGGACACACAAAATGAACACTCACTAAATCTCTGAAAATGAGAGCAGAAGGATTGCAAAGATAATACAGAAAAATTATTCTACATAGGATAGTCCACCCTCATATAAATTTTTTTAAATAACCCTGTACTTAACAAATTGCAGTGTTTGGAATTATAAACTGAGGGGAATTTTTTTTTAAACATCACACACGGTTATCTCTGGCAAAGAGGTTGCTGGTTCCTGCATTGCTTGTTGAAAACCTGAAATCCCAACTGCTCGTAATGTGTGACTGTATTTCTCCATGTAAGACAAAAACACCCTTAATAACAAAGCAGCCAGTGATGGGTTCATTTCCAACTGCTATGACATATATCATTCTAATTCCAAAGCACTCCACACATTTCATAATGGTATTCTCAATACCTGTGAGTACTTCTACCTCCAATTATAAAGAAATATCCTAAGAGTGCATAATATACAGACCTGATTTTTCCTGATCAAAGGCATTAAAGCTGTTTTAACACAAAAGCTTGATAACTCATAACTCACTCCACATTGGATTAACTGCAGAATAACAAAGGGGCCACTGACTACTCTTCTTCCACATTTCTGTTCTCCTGGAAGCATACCACAGATCTTTTAAAGGTGGAAAGACTTTTGGAGTGACCACACTGCCAAAATACCAAAGGGCGTTTTCTTTTAGAGAGACTATTTTAATTGCCCGAACTATTTTGCAGAAAAGCCCAAACATTTGTGAACATTTGTCAAATTATTTAAGTGAGAACAGGTTTCTCTCCTGTTTTTTTGATAAAACAGTTTGAATAACCATCAGTTGATCTAAAACTAGCTGGATGTATTTACATAGAAATAAAATAGCAACAATTTTTACAAAAATATTCTCTCACACAGAAACTGAGGAGGTGCACTTTACCATAATACTGGTGAAAACACAGATTTGCTCCTTCTACAACATGAAAGTACATTTTGTGCACAGCATAACTGCTATGTAAAAAGAAAATTTAAAATATTATCCACTTTACAAAGGCTCTTCATTGGTTTTATAAGACTAGTGTTTCCCAAACAGAAATGAAAGAAAGCTAATGTGGCACATAAAACTAAGCAGTCTTTTAAAAATTTAGTAAAACACAATTTTAATTAAAAAGGAAAAAAGTCATCTCTCTCTTCCTCGAAAGAGAATGACTTTTTATTTTATTTTTTACTAAAAAGGTAAACACAATATCCCCTAGGGTTAGTGTCCCACTGATATCTTAATAATGCTTTAAAACAATGAGGTATGGAGGGCAATTCTACAGTCTGCTGAAACAGGAGGTTAGAGATATGTTCCTTTCACATTTATCTTTCCTTAAAAGGTATTATGATAAGCATAATTCTCAAGATGACATATTTTATTTTCCTAGTCATTTCACCAGCACTTATGTGGGCAGTTGCACATCTTTCCTTTCATTGTTGTTCCACAGCTGTCTTGTAGGCAGAGAAATATGCAACACCATTAAGCAATCTCATCCAAAAGCTTATGCCTGCCTCACAACATCCTAGTTCCACTTACATAGACACAAGAAAACATACCCCAAGTTACCAAATCCTTCATAGTATGCCTTCTTCATTTGTAATACAGGAAAAGGAAGAAACTGTGAAGTTAATATAAATGCAGATGTAGGTGGTCAAAATTCCCAGGAGCACAGGGGCCTTCACATTTTCACACAGGTGAACAAGGTTTCAGCCTCCCAAATCTCTGGACATTATTTCTGCAATTATTCAAATAAGCAGTGTTTAAACTCAAGTATTTTCAAAAGGGCAGAATTCATCTCAGGTGACCTTGGCCAAAGAAAACTGCATTAGCAGGAGAGGACAGAGCCTGATAAACACACCTGCTGTGATGCTTCCAAAAAGGATGGTGAGGACACAGGTGACAACACTTGAAGTCTCAGCAATTTGTGCTATAATTAACAGCAAGCCATCCCACAAGCAAATTTACTTCCCTTGACTTGTTAAACTTGTTAGATACTATAGGTGCTGACCATGAGAGAACTCTGTTTTGTTAAATAAAGCTTTTTTAAACATAATATCCACTGGATATTATCTTTAAAATTATTATATGCTTTATGTTTAAAATATTATACACACTACCTCTTGCTGGGGTTTTTTTCCTATTGCCACCTTTCTACTGCCTCTTAGTTGTTACTGCAACCATTAATTGTTAATCCAGTCCTCGTCACAGGTCTCTCATGAAGAACTCACTACTTTTTCCATCTAAGTATTTTCACTTTCATAATGTCAAAATCAAGATACAAAATTCTTGTGTCACATCATTCCCCACAAGAACAATAGCACTGTCTTCAAAATCATAGAACATTTTCAAACTCCCATCCTTTTAGTATAATATTTTACCTTTTACCTTTAGGGAAGGGAATGCACCCCCATACCAAACCTTAAATCACAGACAAAAATATTTGCTTCCTACTGCCTGCTCCAGATAGAACAATGACTGTTTTGCTGTACTGAGAATTATGGAGTTTTACATTCTACTTCTTTTTCAACTCTCACTTACTTCTCTTTTCCACCTTGCCATCCTCCTGTTCTCTTCCACTTTAACTTACAGCTCAAGCCAAGAGCTGTGAAGTATTCCCAGATTCCCACAGTCAAGAACTAAAAAGATGTTGTGAGGGCAAGGATCTATTCCAAGTATCTCACAGTAATCTCTAACCTCAACTTTTGCTCTCCTTTTTCTGGAGCAGGATCACAAGAACAAAACTCATGAAGAACACAGAAGTGAATAAAAGCACTATCATAGAGGGCAGCCTAACAAACAGCCTGCAGTGTGTGGGTCTCCCACTCATCTTCACAGAAGGCAGCATAAGGAGTCACTGCACAAAGCACACTCTTCTGCTGACAGAGAAGAAAAGCAGTTACCTGAATTCCAGCAGACAAATGGTAAACATCATTATGTGACTCATCCAATAAAATCACAGAGAATCACCACACAGTCAGCGTGTCACCTTCATTGGTCACAAGCAACAAAGAAAATTATCAACATTTCCTGTTTTGGTAATTGAGGTCCAACACAGGCAAGGGGAAGAAAAAAACCACGTAGCAGATTATAAGTGCTTCCCTGCACTGAACAACATAAATCAGTCTGGTGGGCCAATGATTTACAACCTTGCACATAAGAACATCAATGAAGTGCCCTTAAGGTGCTCCCTTGACTCTCAGACTGAAAATGTCAACAACTTGATGTTGCAAGCCTGAGTGCAGATTCGGTGGTATGTCTTCCCACCTCTCCCTGCTCACAAAGGCACTTGGAAAGAGACAGAGAGCACGGTCTGTCATCTTGTGGTTACCAGAGCAGTAAGTCAGGGGAGAGTCAGTAAAACAGCAGCTGAGACAGACACTCCATCATCTAACAGACAAGCCTTACTGGATACACAGGACACAATTATACAAAACAAAGCAATATGTATTATCATCTATTATCCATTAATGTTATCCATTATCCATTGTTAACAGGACCTCACTAATTCTAGTTATCAGATATCTCAACAGTCTTGAGCAGCCAGAGATGGTAGAATGCAGAGATCCATGCAAACGCAGCTTCCTTATATTTGGTGTTCCTGAGTCCTTTCTTCTTAAGATTCTTAAATTTTTTATTAGTTCTTTCCCCTACTTCAGCGCTTGTTTTTCCTGCCTCTTTTCTAAATCCTTACAAAGATACTCTCCTCAACTTCATCATCTCCTTCCATTCTGCTTACAGGCTTTGAAATCACACAAGAGCAGCTTTTGTCTCTGGTTTCCTTCGCTGGGCCAGTTCTGGGTTACTCAAGCCAATGGTCACACATACCAATGACAGGCTGCACTGGCTACATCAAGACTGCATGTGTAATGATTCTCTCTCTTGATTAACCTAGTGGTAGACTTTCGGATACTATAGTCTCCCTAGCTATCATTCTAGAATGTCAATCTTGCCTCTGTAACCGTGTCTGAAATTAACACGAAAGAAATGTCATGGAGCATGAAAAGTCAACACACAGAATGTATTTGTCTGACTAATGCAAAGCCCTTAAGTTAATTGCCTGAAAAACAAGTGAAATATAAACTCTGATTTGAACAATGCCACATAAACAACTCAAGCTCATGGAAGTTTGACTGTGAATGTATAAGAACATGCAAGCAAAAGGGTTATTTTCTTTTCATTAAGCTCAAGAAAAGGGAGTGATATGCAATATGTTAATTTTAGGACAGGAAAGCACAATCACTTTCCAATAACTTATTTTGGTTTTAATAGAAAATTCCCATTCTCTCCAGATTTAGAAATTGTTCTCTTTTTCTGAAAGTCACGTTATGCTGTAGGAAAGTATAGGACCAACATTGCTACTCCTATGTAAGCAGCTGTTCAGGAGCATGCCAGGACACTTTCTTGTACTGCCAGCAACCAGCAAGCCTATTCAGCTCTCAGCAAGCATCCTTTGTCAAGAGATCTGCAGGCTTCATCACTTGCCAAGAGAAAATCTCAGACTCGATTTTTTTAATTCCTTACCTCCTGTTCATTCACTCTCTCATCTCTCCTGTATCTCAACTTCCATCCCCTTTCAACTCTCAGCTCTCTTCCAGATTATTTTGCACCACCTGATCAATCTATTCTGCTTCCAAGCTTCCTGAATATAACTTAACACTTCCCCAGGAAAGCTTATCATAAAAAACTCAGTCAATTAGACCTCTTTTTCCAATATTCACTCCTACATTTTTAAGCCACATTTTTGTGATGAAGTTTGATTCATGAATAAAATTTTATGTTTCTTTCACCTGAAATATAATGCTGAAAAAAATGGTTTAGCAGCACTATGTCTGCTTCTGTGTATATTTTTCAGCCAACATTTCACTGACCATCTTGAGGATTTTAAAGTATTTCAAGACATTTCAGAATGACACTAATCTAAAAGGAGATGATGCAGAAAGACCCCAAGACAAATTCTTGCTATCCTCTAAACCTAGATTTCCAGAAGTATTATCACAGTTTCACATAGGGATTCAGACACCTGTTCTACTTTAAATCCTGTGCTAATTTCTGTAATCATGGCAGATGCTATGGAATTATCAAACGAAGATGAGAGATAAGGAACAATGGCAATTTCACACATCAGTGTGAAATAAAATTTTTACATACATTTACACATGTGAACTTTAAACTTGCAGTCTTTCTTTTTTGAGTACTGGTTCCAAGTTATTATTTTTAACATACTAGTACATTTCATAGGTTCTTACTCATTTAACTATACATCTGTTATGGACATATTAACTAAAACCTTGGCAAATATACGGAACCAAAGTGGCAGAGGTGCACTTGGCAGCAAGAATCTCCTGCAGCTTCGTATGAGACCACTCTGACCTAAAGCTGTGGCCAACTCTCTCAGTTGCCTGCCAAAGCTTAAGGTCCTGTGAATCTCTAGACACTTCCATGAGATTTCTGAAGCCTGCAAGCATAGCCTACCTGGATCTCCATTAGATCCTGTCCTGGTTCCAGCCAGGACAGGATTATTTTTTTACAATAACCAGGAGGAGGCATAGCTAGGACATGGATGTTATTCTATATCATCTCATGTCACTGCAAGGGGTGACGGAAGGGACTCTCTTATGGGAAGAAGGAGTTCCTTCCAGTTGAGAAAATATGGTGGGAGTAGCCATTGAGTGTTCTCTACTGTTAGGGGGTTTCTTTGCGAATCATTTCTTTCCTTGTACCCTCTGTCATTAGTATTGGTGCTGTTACCGTTCGTTTTCTTATCTCATTGCTGTTTCCAGTAAATTGTTCTTATTTCAACCCATGATCTTTGCCTTTTGTGCCTCCAAGTCTCCTCTTCAGTGTGCCACAGGAGGGAGGGGGCAGGGAAAAGTGGGAGAGCAAGAGAGTGGTGAGTGGTTTGGAAAGTCTTGGTGGGAACACTGAATTGGGGTTTCCATTCCTAAACCACAAGAGAACCTAAGAGGCTTGCCAAGATTACATACCCAACACTTGTATCAATTTATTTGTTTATTCAAACTGAAACTGTGCGGTTCTCAGGCTATTTGTCTTTTACTGAAAACCAAAAAGTGTGTGAGTGCAAAAACCAGATTAATTAATTCAATTGAAAATCAGTTTTCAATCAAGTCATCAATACTTCATAAAATTAGCAAATAATGACCTTTCCAATTCCTGTTGATCTTAAACTCACCATTAAACAAATATCAAAGAATAATTCTGTTCAGCTCCCCACCTATCTCTAGACAGTATTTCCTGTTGCTGCCCCTGGGCTGGCATTACTGTTTGCACTCCTCACTGTCAGGAAAACTAGGCTAGCAAAAGAAAAATGAGCTTCCAGCTGAACTGACACCCTCAAGCAAGATATCACATAGCCACAGGCGTATGAGTGGCACATGGGAAGTGGTAGGAAGAAGTGGCAGAAGACAGCAGGAGAAGGAAAGCCAGCCTGCTCCTTTCAACAGCAACCTGTACTTCTGCCAGATTAAAATAGCAATGCAGTGACAGTCTAAACCATTTTGAACAAAGAAGGGAAGTTTCTTTCAGGAGCATTTCTTTCCTTTAAAATTTCCATAATAGAACATTTGTTTGCTAAAGGGAAAGTGCTCAGTTATGATGAAGTATGGGAAAAACAAAACATGTTTAAAAATCCCATTTTTATGTTAGGATAGGAGATCTGAGTAAGCTTAATGGGCTGAAAATTTTGAAGAATTATCATAAGACAATCCAGGACAATTAAAAAACAATTTGACGTACAGCTTTCCTAAAGAATTATTTCAGATTTACAGGTAAATTGTATTTTCTGAGACTATATATTCTCCACTCAGAATAAACATGGGCATACTCATAATAAGAAATACAGTTACTGAATGCTTGCTTTGCTTTTTAAACTGAAATGTTGCGACAGAATTGTTCAAGTTTTTATTACATTTCTTCTTCACTCTATATTCTCTGAAGTGATTTTTCACTTATCTTTTATGTTGATTCGATTTTCCCCTTGACTTCTCCATAAAAAATGTTCCAATTGGCTACTTTCTTATAACTCAAAGACTCTGACATTCCTTATTGTCCTAGTTTTACTTGTGGGTGTTGGGAAGGGGGCAGAGCCTAGCACTGTGTGAGCATGGCTAGGCTGCTGCTCTGTATCCCGAAATCATCTCTGGAGGCCACAGGTTTGGGGGCCATGGGTCTGGGGGGAAGAGAAATATGAACGCACACCATGAGTGTGCCAAGTGGTGAACACAGTCAAGCCTAGCCAAATACAGCTGAGCGCAGCTGAACCCACAGAGCAGTGCACTTCAGAAGCAGTCAGTCTGGGCAGGGCACTGTGGTTCAGGAGTGGCATGGTCCAGCAGCATGGTCCAGATTGGGGCATTTTTCCACAGTTGTTTTTTGTTCTCTCAAGCTCAGAGGAGGAGAATGACAAGCTGCAGTAATGGCTGCCATTTTCCCCTTTTTCTCAGGAGACCACATGGTGCTGGTGATGGTGCCATCCACCATCTTGTTTTTGTCTCAGGAGACCATGTGGAACTGAGCCATGGTGATGAGCGCCTCTGAACATGTAAATCACCCTCTCTTTGGTATACTTGTGTTAATTGTTGCTGTTACTGTTTGTATGATCATCCCATTGCTGTTTGTTTTAGTAAATTGTTATCTCAACCCAAGGGGTTGCATTCGTCCCTTTCGAACCACAGAGGGGCAGGGAGAAGGGGAGTGGCTTATTTTAATTCTCAACTGGTTTTAAACCACCACATTTACTCATTTTTACAGTTCTGTCTTTTACTTTCCTGAATGCATCAATATTAATTGCTAACGTGAAAAAGAAAAGCAAACATACAAAACCAACCACAACAGCAACAAAAATAATTATTGCAGTTGTGGACCTCCAGCTCAGGGCTCTGGTGGTCCCAGAGCCCATCTTCAGTGTAGAAGTCTGAGGCAAAGAAATCATTAAACATCTCTTCCTGGTTTATAACCCTGTTTGAGAAATAACTGTCCTCATCAAGTAACTGACCAATGCTATTTCTGCTCTGCCTTTTGCTATTAGTATTTTAAAGCCCTTTTTATTGTTCCCCACAGTCCTAGACAGCTTCAACTCCAGTTCAGTGAACAGCACATCTATAGTCCTCCCATGTCATCTAATCTTGCTTCTAATGGCCATACATTTCCTTTTTTTGCCTAAGCATCAGAAGAATATCCCTGCTCAGTAACAGGCACTGTCAGAACCAGAGCAGGAAGATTATGTATTATCTGAGTACTCCTCTGACTGTTCCCAGGCTTTTCATTATACACCACAATAAATTAATTCTTTTTTTAATACACATTTCCGTTATATGGCTCATTAAAGCAAAAGGTAAATACTGGCAGTCTGCAGTGTATTATGTCAATACTAACTCTTTAAAAGCCAGGAAAAAAAAAGTCAATTAACTACACCACAACTGACAAATGCCCTTAAACTGACTGACTCCAGCTCTTTTCCCTGTCACTACCTCTTCAAAAATGCATCCACCTCTCAAGAGAGCTCCACTATTCTTGGCATCATTCCAGCATCCTAAGCTTGACTGAAAGTGAGCACTCCCCTTGCCTGATTTTCTCTGGCTCATTTTCAGAGATACAGTGATATTTGTTTTCATTCCAAGACTGCAGAGATGAATTTTTAAATACATAAATATCTAAATACCTATTTTACTACTTAATACACTGGAACAAATATGTACACATAAAATATTTCGCTAAGCCACATATTCACTTTGAGGTGTGTATGGATAAAAGCCAAACAAAGACTTCCCTACCTGAAATCCCACTAAAAAAACAACTGCCGTTGACCAGGAGAGGGAGACAGATGAGAACAGCCAAAATCAAGATGGTTGGTGCTGATCCTAAATGAGACATATTGTATTAGACAGATTTTTTCAAGTCCCATTTCAAAAATAGTCAGTGGTACATGCCTGTAACAAAATAATCCATATTCAGTTGTAATGCAAAATTGTTTCCTGATTCCTTAAATTCATGAAAGCTTTTACTTTCTTTTATTTGTTAGTCATATTCCCAAGTCTTTCAGAGACACTCTGACCTGTCTTTTCTAAGGCAATCAAGGAGAGAGTACAAGGGAACGAGGAAAAAAGGTAGAGCACTGATTTTCCCTTCGTTGGAGTGGGCTTCCAGGGCCACAGCCAGGTCTGCCAACATTCAAAAATTATGAACAAAGTGTGAAAATGAGGGAACACGTTCAACTGTAAGAAAAAATGTGAAAATGCAAGTATTTTCTTTTGGCATGAGAGCTGAAGGGAATGGATGAGGTGGGAAAGGGGAAGCAGTACTTTCTACAAAGGGGAGAGTCCCTTTTAGAAGTCTGTTGTTTGCACACATCATCCTGTGAGATCAGGGTAAGACTTTTTTTACCCTTTTCCTCTTAAATCATCTGTTTTACAGCTAGGCAAGGAACCACGTGTTTTTAAACACAGCACTCTTCTACTTCTGGAGCAGGAAGTCCTTGAAATGTGCAGCATAACTGCAAACAACCACAGTGTAACGAATTCCATGAATTCCCTTTTATCCATGCTTAACTTAGTAGTGCGTATGTGTGTGTGTGCGCGCACATACATATACACAAGGAAGTTTGCACACACATAAATTTCTTCTGAGGTCATTGCTGGGAGTGGTGGTGTCTCCTCCACCAGCACGCAGTGACAATAGTGTGTGAACAGCCTTCTGTAAAACACTGCAGCTGGTAAAGGGAATTGTTATGCTGCAGCCAGAAAACTAGAAAAGTAAAGGTCAACATGCTTGATGAATTGCGTTGTCACACAGCAGTAGTCCTGACAAACTGGAAAAACAAGTCAAAAGAAACTTCATAAAGTTCACCCCAAAAAAATGCGAAGTCTTCTACCTGGTACAGTAATGCAGAAACAGCTTGAACTGGTCCCTGAGGTGGGACCACAAACAAAGGAAGCCTTGGGTTTTTACACACTCACCCTATGCATGATAGTCTAGGGTCTTCCAGGTAAGACCTTGGCTCCTGCTGTGTCTCTGAATGTCTGGTCACCTGGCTGGGCCACAGGTTTCCTCTGCCCTTTGTTATGGAAAGGGTTGGCACCAGCTCACAGCCTCTTGCCTGGTGCTCCAGCCACTTGCTGCCACCCAGAGCTCAGTCAGCAGCTGCACTGCAGCTACACACTAAGCTACTGAGTGTATTGCTCAACACTGTCCACCATGCTGGTGTGGACAGGGAGCATGGGAGCAGTTGGGTCAGAGATGACAGTAGAAGTTTTACTTTCTACTTTACTTGAAGAATCTCTACATTTTGCAAACATTTGTCTCAACATAGCAACAAGATGACTTTTGCCTACGTTTTGTGCTATCCTTAAAATCAGTACACATATATTTACAACCGATGTGTTTGTGAAATACCTGTGGGAGAAATCTTTACATCTAGTGCTTACACTCCTAGGGATGATGAATGTTTGAGATTCAGGTGCAGGTACACATGGGTGCCTCTCCTTGTTGAGGAGGAATTGTTCACAAACAGCTTGACAGCTAAAAAATTTAACCTTGCTTGCCTGGCTTGCTGCCACAAACAGGGTTGTTTACTCCTTTGCTACACCCCACTTGCGTAGCACACCTACTCTACAGTTGGTTGCAGCGTTTTGCTGGACTCTGGTGAGCCAGCTAAACTCATGGATCTGGCGGAACAATTCCCTTGGAGGATGGAAGAATCATCTAGAATGTCAGTGAACTAAATTGGCTTAGGAGGTGTCTGACAAATACCAAAGCTAGCATAGGTGAAAGTGGGGAATATCTTCAGCAGCAGCTGTCTGCTAGATCCACTCAACTGAGGATCAAACCAAAGCCAGAGAAGTGAGTGGCATACATATATACCTACTCTTTCCCCTCAGGTGTGTAGGGGTGCTGCCTCAACGCCTTCAGAAGCACGGAGTTCTAAAAACAAAGCTTTAAGAAACTGGCAGAAGTGCAGCAGAGCTGCCTAAAACTCAGGCACATATACCACTCCAGCATGACATAAAATCATGCCTGACTGTGAAAAACTATGCTCACTTAAAAATTTCAGAGACTTATTAAACCTTAAACAAAATACAATGAATGACTGAATAACAAAAAATTACAGCAGAGTCCCCATGACCAGCAGCCACATACTCATCTACAAAATGGCTGCCCTGCATTTTATACCCTTGGCCCCTCCCAAAATCTGTCAGTCAACTCCTCCTCTCCCATCTATTGATGGAGATAACGTCCTTACAACTTGATTGGAGGTCAGGTGTTGCCATGCGATGCCTCCTACTAACAAGCTTGCCCTCCCCTAAATACCCCGACTAGTAACAACAATAAAAGAGGGAAGAAAAAGAGGAGTATGGGGTGAACATAGAAAAATAATGTCTATAAATACATCTATAAAACTTCTCTTAACATACACATAAAATTCATCTCACTTTTGAGAGCTAGCCATCGCACTACCCATTTAAAACATGACAAAACCACTCAGCCACAGAGAAGCTGTGCCAGCCACTGCGCCATACAGCTGAAAGACAGCCCACAGCACCCCCAGGGTGAGGCGTGCTGTCTCCCTTATGCTTCAGATGCTGCTGGAGGAAATGCAAATCAAACCTCCACACAAGCTCCCCTCCAACATGGAGTAGGCCAGCTTCCTTTAATCTGTAAAAGCGGTGAAAGCATTGGTGGAGGGAGAGGAAAAGAAGAAGCAGTGTTTTCCACGGTGATGGGCTGACATATACAGGGTGTGTTTATCTTCCTGGTATCTGCACGGACCAGAAGGGAAAGGGTAACACCCATGTCTGTCTCCTGTAGTAACAGGAGTGACTGGGGAAAATGGGCAGGCACAGGGAGGGCTTTCTTTGCCATGGTGGCAGCTGGCAATGGAGAAACACCGCTTGTAGGGCTGTGATAAAAAGGAAAAGAGCAGCTAGGGTCTTGTGCCAGGGAAGCAAAACGGCACATGCAAGCATGGGGCAGGCAGGAGTGAAAGCTGCACACAATGCAGGGCAACAAGGGATGGGGAGCACCCCAGGTGCAACCATGTCCCTGCAGAGAGGCAGCTTCACCAGAAACAGAAAAGCTTGTTCTGCATATTTCTTCTCTAAGTGGAAAAGCCCTGAATGTTCAAAATAATTCACTTCCCTCACTGTGAAGGAAATAGAAATGTGGTTAGGAAGCCAGGACAGAGAGATAACATACATGGATTGAGGAGCAGCAGCAGCCCTACATGCACAGAGCAATGGTGGGGGGCTGTGCTGGGCTGTGGGGAAGCCGCAGGGGAGCACAAGGTTGCGGCGCCTCTGAGAAGGAGGCCAGGGCTAGTGGGGGAGGGAAGGAGGAGGTGGCGGGAGAATGCTGGGGAAGAGGGAAGCTGATCCGGTTTGAGCCGGTTTGAGCCGGTTTGGGCCGGTTGGGGCGCTGCAAGGACACAACAGCTGCTTAGGTCACCCCTGCAGCCGGGCGGGCGCTACTCTCTGGGACGGATCGGCAGAGCCCTCGGAGCGGGGCACCGCGCCACCGCCGGCAGCCGCCAAACGGCCCGGCCGGGCCACGCCGCAGCCGGGAGCTGGAGCCGCCTCCAGCCGGAATCCTCTCCTGGCTTCCCGGCGCGCCCCACGCGGGGCCCCAGAGCGGCGGCGGGGCAGGAGGCGCCGGTGTCGGGTTTCAGCCGGAGGAGCCAGTTGTGTGGCCGGGGGAGGGGAGCGGCGGCGGAAAGGCGCCCCAGGGCCGGGCCTGAGGGGCCGCTGCCGAGGGCAGCCCGCAGGGCACTGACCGCGCCTGGCTCGGCCCAGCTGCCCTCGGGGAGCTGCCCCCAGCCGCCGGCGCGGGTCCCACTGCGCACATCCCGCTCCTGCCCCGCGGGAGCAAGGGGCAGTCCTGGCCCGGGGTGTGCCCAGCGTGCCGCAGGGGTGACCAGGCAGAATGGGGCAGCGCCGCTGAGACATCCTGGCGTGGGTGGGGAGCCTTTGCATCGCTGGCTTTGCGTGGAGAAAAAACTTGGGTTTTCTCGGTAACCCTTAGGCTCAGTGTTTGGGTCCGAAATGCCCATTTTTTAGGTTCCTTTTCCACTGTGTTTGCAAATCCATAAGTATTACGTTTGATCTGCCGCGGTACCTTTCGAAGTACAAAATGGCATCTGAACTCTTGTAGGGGAAGCCACAATGCCGCCTGAAATACATTTGCTGGTTTTCTTCCCGTGGCTGATGCAATCTCATTTAATAAAGTGTCTTGTCAGTGGAGCATAGAGCCACAGACTGCTGATTTTCTTTGGGTACCTATTTCACGCTTTAATATTTACGCGAGGAGAAAGTGTTTTTTTATTTTTTCTCAGCCTAAATTACTGTTAATTACATTGTATTTTCTAAACCCACTTTCAGTGGCAATCTACTGCATAGTAAGTTCACCAGCTTCTAACAAAGGGTACAGTTTTCACCTGTACCCATTATTTTAATGGAGACAAAGTCAATTACTGGTGTTCATATTCTTTTGGTTTTTTTATCATACAGGTCATAACAGCCGTATACACTGCCTCGTGCTTGCAGATTAACAGCTAACTCAAATCATTTAATCATCATACTGAAGAGCAAAAATAGCCTGGTCCCCTCTTTTTGTAATCGCTGAGATCTCTCCATGTGTTTTTAATCTCCTCATTAGCGTTTGATCTGCCTCTAGTTTCAGTTTTTCATCCCTGCCTTTCCTACTCGGTTATACTGTTCTCCAGATAACTCTGAAAAATGAAGATGTGCCCTATCCACCTGTCCATCATTAGCAGTGGTTTTACTAATTGTTTCTTTGTGTTGGGGGTTTTTTGTTCCTTGGTGTGTAACTCCGTCAGTTTTTCCTTGCTGGCAGAGGTGGGAATGGTGATGCAGGCAACATGCACTTTTGCCTAGTTTTCTGACCCATCTAGAGTCTCTGTAGATCCATTTAGAGATGCCATTGATAAAAATTGTGACCACACAGCAGTATTGTCACACATCTTGCCAGAAGCGGAGCTGCTCTGATAATTCCAAAGCAGCCACAGGATGTAATCTAGCTCAGGCAGAATCTAAGAGTGTAGGAAGAACAGGAGGTGTATTTTGTTCTTCAAAAGTGCAGAGAAGTCAGCATACGTCAATTTGGACAAATTCAGGTTTTATAAGCAGTAGCTGTGGACGAAGTCACTGAGCCAGAGGTGTTCGTGTTTCAGCTCAATGTGATTAGTAAAAGAGACTTGCCAGTTGTTCATATCTTCATTTTCCTCCAAGAAGATACACAAGTAAATACAGCTTAGCAGCAGGTATTTCCGATCCTAATGATGGAAAAATTAATGCAACAGGAAATGTTCTTACTATATATATATTGGTCACTACAGTACAGTCAACTGTGGTGGTTTGGGTACTCCATATTGCCAAAGGATGGGGATGAGTCCCCATCTATGTACTATGTACTATGGAACTTAAGTTATTTTGAAATCCATGGGACAATTTCTTCTCCTAGCTCTGCTTCTACTTTGGGGGTTTTTTTTCTGCTTTAATAATAAAATGTGTAACTGTGGCTCATCAGAGGAAGAAAGATACTAAATCCAACATTTCTCTTCTTTAGTTTCATGAATATTGTGTTTTGAAGCATTTCTCCACTTCAGAAAGTTAGACCTGACTACTAGCAGAACTGTAAACTCCTGTTGCAGACAGATTGTTTTACCCATGCTGATTTGAGAAGTGTGACTCAATGAGTAAGCTGTTTCCTGCCTGTGTCTCTTAAATATTGGTGAATATGTGTTGCTTCAGCCAGACTTGCTGCATTAATTTTGTTGCATTTGAAGTGTATCAAATTTTTGTAAGAAAAAAATGGGTCTAAATCATAAAAGACCATTTTTCTCTCTTCTTTAATTCTACCATCTCCCTCAGAGCGTTTATTAGATCATTGTGGTATAACCGTAAGACTGTGTCAAATAAATGAGTCAAACATGAAGTAGATTTTTTGGTTTTTGCATATTTCAGATGTTGCAGTTAATGCATTGCATGGTGAGTTTACATTTTAGCACTTTAAAGGAACACTGTTGCATCACGTGTGTCACAGATCCTTTTGTAGGGTAGGCATGAAAAAAATTTCTTCACTCAAGATGAGAATGAGTTAAGAGGAGTTGCTGAAGGTCACTGCAAGTCATGTCATGCACAGGACATCCATCATCTGACAGCTAACTGCTAGGCTCTGCTGCTCTTCTCAGATTACTGGGGTTTAGATTTTTAAATAAAATTGAAGTAATTTTTCACCTATCTGCAAAGATTAGAATTGAAGATTCCATATCTGTAGGCACAATTAAGAATACCACAAGTGTCTAAAGCTATATAGGATGTTCAGTGAAATATTTTGCTTTCATTGCTTTTTATCCACTGTTGGTTAGGCAACAACAAACTTTGAACACGGATCCTGCAAGATAAATGAAAGAGAAATACTCTTTTTAGTGTAAATTCTGCATATACAAGCACACTGTAAAGCACTGTAATATTGTAAATGAAATTTGTTTATTTAGTTCTCAATTTGCCCGATGTTTTTAATGGAGTATAAAACCACAGAACTAACAAAATACCCCTCCAGAAGATCTTAGAGCACCTTCTTTTTTGCCACTGTCTTGTCATTGAACATAATGTCTTGATCAAACTTCAGTTTGTGTCATTACGTTTGGTCAGCTCAAGATTTAAGCCGCTGTGGTATAGAGCATGTGTTCACAGAATTACAGAGGTACTTTGTTCTGCCCCAGACCTGGCTGAGTTTTAACTATGCAAACAGACCTCCTAGGCATAAAGAGAAGTGGAGGGTCTGGAGCCCAAGTCTTAGAAGGATCAGCTGAGGACAATGGGGATATTCAGTCTGTAGAACAGAAGGCTCAGGAGAGACCATTTAACTGTACAACTACTGAAAGAAGGATGTAGCAAGTGGGGAGTTAGTCTCTTCTCCAAGAAACAGGACAACAGGAAATAGCCTTAAGTTGCACCAGAGGAGGTTTAGACTGGATATTAGTGAAAAAATTGTTCATGAAAAAGATTGTCAAGTTTTGAACAGGCTGCCCAGAGAAGCTGTGGAGTCACCATCCCTGGAGGTATTGAAAAGACACGTAGATGTAGCACTTAGGGACATGGTTTAAAGGTTGACTTGGCCATGCTGGGTTAATGGCTGGACTTGAACATCTTAGAGGTCTTTTCCAATACTTTTCCCCCACATTTCTAGTACATGTTATTTTCTTTCACAAAATCTTGGCCATGTGCAATGTACAGGATTAATCAAAATTACACAACAAAGGAAACATCCACAAAAGCCTTGTGGTTTTTGATGGAGATAGAAATTGTGTGGTAGGCTATCATTGTTAGTCTGGGCATTGCTCATGTTTTTTAACAATTTACAACTCTGAGAACTCTCTAGATTTGTTACTAAGTTGAGCCTTGCCTAATAGCTTTTGTTGGTTGTAATTGTAAAAAAGCCTGAATCATTCTGTTAGTGTTTGGTCAGCATTTAACTTACTGCTAACACAAAGAAGTGTGGGCATGTGAACCGTGTGTTGTTTCCCCTTCTTTGCGGATATATTGATCCTGGATGATCACTAGTTATTTGGCATTTTCTTTGTTTCTTCTATCTCTTTATGAATTCAACATACGAATTCAATCTTTATGGATTCAACAAGGTTTCTTCATTTTTGTTATGCATCCAAAATAAATGAAATTATTTGTTGCTGTAGCATTTAGAACATGCTTTGTGCCTTGTTACTGTTGAGGATTAAAATAAAGACAATAGGATATGCTTCTGAGATGAGTAATTGCTTATCTGTGTTACTCTATTTGCTTCATTTTCTATAGCAGTTTATAGATTAAAACCTGTGTTTAAACCTCATATGTAGTTCTTTGATTATCATCTAGCTTTCTTAACAGCTAGATTAAAATCTTAATTTATTCACTTGCTTTGGGGAATTCTAATTACCTCCCACTGGAAAAGGGAGTGTTAAGTCCTTTGGGATAACTGAGACTAGAAATAGTCTGGTTTCAGGGCAAGTTTACTGTTGCTCCAAAATCCTCCAAATCTTTGAGAGCAAAAGAGACTGTTCTCCACTTCGGGTTCTTGATCACAGCAACAAGAACCTTGGTAACTAATATATTTAGAGAATAAAATGCTTCATTCTCCTGTGCTGTTAAGTCAAATGGAAAAACAACATAATAACAACAGCCAACACCAAACCAAACAAAAAAACCCTTGATGAATTAATTTTTCTTGGAGCATTTAAAAATACTTTCCAGCTGAAATTAAACATGGAAAATTCTCAAGGCCTACTGTGGACAGCTAAAACATAAAAATACTTTTAAAAGTCCATATATAAAAATTTGTCATGATTAAAACTATTCTGAGCTCTCTCAGTAATGATGTATTAAGAATTAATAAAGAATTTTAAACCATGGCAGCATGGTCATGAATGTGGTTTTTTTGGTTGGTGGGGTTTTTTTTGTTTTGTTTTGTTTTGTTTTTGTTTGTTTTTTTTTAACAGTCTGAAGTATTTTGGTTACTCAGAACTTGACAAAAAGAGGGAAGGAAGAAGAGAAGAATGCAAAGCTACGTCTGTCTCCCTTCTTGCAAAGTGAAACATAAAATTAGAAGAATTGAGGACATGTCCTGTGAGACAGTACCAGAAGAGAAGCAACTATGGTAAAGAGAATGGGAAGAGACAACAGGTTGGAAAAACTACACAAGGCATAGGAGGAAAAACAAAAGGACTGTAGATTGAAAAAGGTCAATGAGTGATGGAGGTTGGCAGAATGTTATGGTTTAGGACTTGTACTCCCCAGTTCAGCATCCCCATTGACTCTCCAAACCACACTGCCACGCTCTCTCACGCCCCCATTTTCCATTGCCCCTCCCCACTATGGTGAGATAGAGAGGGCCTGAAAGACAAAGATTACGAGTTGGGATTAGAGGGATTTACTGGAAACAGCAATGAGATAAGAAAACAAACAGGTGCAGCAACAATACTAACCATAGAGGTTTTAAGAAAAGAAACTATTGCGACAGAAAAACAGTGATAATAGACAACACTGGATGGTTCCCTCTACCTCGTTTTCTAAACTAGAAAGAAAACCTTATCCCTGGAAGAGAGTCCCTTTCTCCTGCCTTGGCAATGACATGAGATGGTTTAGAATAACCTCCAGGTCCTAGTACTGCCCTCTCCAGAATACCGTAAAAAAATTAAACCTGACACAGAGGAAAGGAATAAGCCAATAAGAAGATTAAATGAAGAATAAAACAGAACAATTAAGTAGGAATTAATGAACAAGTTCAACAGAGATATATAAAAAACTGTTTTCCAGAGTGAGAGAGAAACACTGAAAACTGATGAGACACTGCAGCAGAATTTGAAATATCACTAATTTATGTCTTGCTAATGGGCATATGTCATAGTTCCAAATTTTTCTTTATGTAATTTGAATAAGACACATTTTCAAGCAAACTGTACTTCCGTATGTAAAATGAAAAGGCAGAAGTTCTTTGAAGTCTTACTGTGAAACGCTCAGTGCAGTCAGGACTATGAAACCAGGGAAAAATAGCAAAAAGTGTTTATCTTCCTTTATGCTTACATTAAGATTGCTAAAAAAAAGAGGGAAGGAGGGATAATTTTACTAATTTATCCTTCAGATAACTCACAAGTGAACAATACTGCTCTAACCAAAAGCCTGTGCCTGGAATGGAAATCCTCTCCCACACCCTTCCAGACTGACCTTCCCTCCCCCCATCTACCATGGCTCGTATTTCAGAGCTGAGCTGGCTGCCAGCAGACTGCGAGCTGCCAGGAGGAATGCATTATGCACTCAAAAGAAAAACAGAGGTGCAACCATTAACTGCTTCCTCCTGCCCCACTCCCCACAGGACAAGACAGATTTCTACATAAGAGATGAACTTGCTATTCCTCATTGGTACAGCAAATCTCATAAAAACTATCATGTGTGCCCACTTAGATGAGGGCTTTATTGTGATTGAGAGGGTGCATCTCCTCCCAGAAAGCTGAGTAGGTCATGGCAGATAACTTGTCCCTGTGTTCTCATGTGATCAAGTCCTAAAGCCAAACCCAGATTGTTGTTCTCATGTGATTTAGGCAATCTGCTTACCTCTGGTCAGCAGAGAAGACATGAATCAATAAAAGCAAAGTTTATAAAAGGGCAGCAAGATTGCGCTGTTGTCCTTGGGCACAGGACATTTAACAGCAGGTTTTGCCTCTACAGGACATGTTTATTTAGGTAGTTACATTTTGTACCAGCAGACACTGCAAGTGGATATGTATCAATAGTTGAGGGTCTTTTGCCCCTGGTTTGAACAAAAAACAAATTGGCGGTAGTTCCTCTTGCATTGTAGCTGCATCTCTTCTTTGCATTTTTGGCCTCATGGCTCTATTAGTCATGGAGACTGGGACGGCTGAATTTTTTTTAGCTGTGTCAAACTCTAAGAAATCGGGAAGAACAGTTCCAAAATCTGAAACTAAAAATGCCATATTAGAAAAGTTTTATAAAAGCCAGAGGTATTTTTGCTTTTCTTCTTCTACATCTTTTCTTTGGCAATGAATATTCACTCACTACTAATCATCAACCATAACTGAAGCATTTGCGTTAATGTGTGCACAGTTGGAATATATTTTGATTCCCAGATAGGTTTTACATTTAACTGCAAGAGGACCTTTCCATGGAATTAGGTGTGATGAAGCAAAGAAAATTACTTGGGAAAATGCCTGGACATAGAGTGACATGAGAGCAATATAATAAACTCAACATTAAATGTCTATAAATAGATTAACAAATTAAGCCCAGTGGCATTGGCTATTGTACAGGAATTTTTATTCAAATAAGCACACAGATATGTTTTTCCCTTGAAATAATTCATATTTGTCCAATAAGCATTCCTTATATCATATCATCATAGTAAGTGTGGAATGAAGAGAGTTTTCCCTACCAAAGCTCAATATTTTAGGGTGACACAGCAAAACAAAAGGGTCAAGGGCTGTCTGTATAAATGAAAACTGTGAAATAAGCTAGGGTATAAATTTAAGAGTACAACAGGAATTCTTATCTCTTCTTAACTAATATGGAGAGCATTTGTATTCTGGTTTTGATTATCAATGTTATATTGGCAGGTAGACAAACTCTAAATTACAATGTTTGTTTTAACAGCACTATGAGGTTAGGTTGATCTGGGAGAGGCAATGAATTTAAAAGTGCAGAGGCTGCTCTTCTGTGCATGGATATTCCCTATTTATAACAAAAATATCTATACATGGATCTATTCAGCAATAGCTTAATGTGTAAGCAAGTATTAATAAAGTATTTACTCTCAGTCTTAAGTCTAATGTCTGTCAGAGCAGTTATTTATTTGTTCCACTTCGAAGATCTGAATCCAAGCTACTCTTTTGGATAAGAAACTGGACCAGACCATGCCTGCGCTCAGTTAGAGCATTACATAAGCAAGGTGTTGGAGAGGAGGTCTGCAAGCCATCTTTCATTTTCCCCCTGCTTCTGGACCCATCTTAAAGCCAGACCAAAAGAGGTCTGAGGGTGCAGTTAACCACAAAGAAGGGCTCTCCTAGGCACTAAAGAGTTAGAGATCCTTGAGCAGACATGTTGATGAGCCCTGGGTCTAGAAGTACTGACTCACAAATGTTTTGACTTGATATATTTGAGAACATTCAGCATCAGTGCCATCTCCCAGCCTCAGCAGATCAAAGCAGTTTCAGAGAGGACACAGATATGGACTTGTGTGTATGGGTTTCCCATTGTGTTTATCTTTCTGGTTCTTTATTGTTAGAATGAAGGATTTTCCCCAGCCCATGGAAAGAGGCAATCACATGCACAGATCATTGTATGGGAAGGCATACAGAGGAGCCTTGTAACTCTCTTTTCTTTCAAGTGGGGAAGAAGGTCCTGCCAGTTAACAGCTTCCAGGAGGTGATGGCTACTGTGCTGGAAGTGCTGACAACTCCAAGAGTGTTCTGTAAGAGCCAGCTAAACCTGTTACACAAGTGTATCAGCTCCAAGGCACTACCACGCTCCAGAGCTGCTCTGGAGGCCTCCTGTTTTGGCACTGCAGGAAGGCCTATGTACAGTGTTACTTGTGGCATATCTTTCCAAAAATGGATGGAAGAAGTTGTCAAATTTTTTTCTGATTTCAGGCCTCAATGCCAAGGAATCTTGGGAGAGATTTCTGAGCAATAGAATTCCTCCAACCACTGCTTGTTGCTTAAGCTCCTGCAGTCTCATACTTCAAATGAAACTATGTTACTATTGGAACTACCAGTGAAGGAATGAGTTGAACACATGGGGCAGCAGGCAGTTCAGCTGAACACGGACCTTGCGCTTAGAAGCTCTTGAAAGAGGCCACACCCTCATCAAACCAGTCATGTCTAGATTCCTTCTGCTGCCCTCCCCCACAAGAGGTGACTGGCACTGGAGCCTGAACCTTTGTACACCATCTTCTCCAGCCAGAATGACGAATACCTGCATGGCAGTGCCATGGAAACAGTTGCTAGGAAAGCAGTAGAGTTGCTGGTGACCAGACCCATGAGCAAGGACAGTGTCATGCAGAAGAACTTTACAGGACCTTGAAAGCTGATCTGACATAGTTTCTCCCAGTGCTCCCACAAAGAGACAGCCCTTCACCAGAACCCAAAACGGTTCTTCCAAAACTTTCAAATACTGTTTTCTCAGCGCCAGATCCCAACCCTCAAGGTGTTTATTCCTCCTCATACTTCTCCCTCACTAATGCAATTTGTTTTCTCCTCAGTGAATCAGATCAACGATGTGTGAAGCTGCACTGTTAATTAGGTCACTGAAGAGGGGGGTGAAAAAAAAAACCCAACCCAAAGTATATTCCCCTCTGTAAAGTTACATTTCAAACTGACAATTTCTGTTGTCTGGTGTAAAGTACATCTCCACAAAGGGTTTATCAGCACAGGAAAAGGGATGGCAGACAACTAGGGATAAGAGCAAGCAGCTGACATTTTCTTCCCTGTTAAGGTGACATCAACCCCAAAGCCAGCCTATGGTGTGATAGTGCAGCTGGTGTTGTCCTCCTCCTCCAGCTGAGTGTTAATAATAGTAGAATAAGGTACTTTTTCCTGCAGGTGTTTTTGAAAGAGAACTCTCTGCCTTGGATAGAACACTGACAGTGACAGTCTTTGTCTAATCTCAGAAGAGGTGAAGCGTGGGTAGGAGTATATGAACTTTTACATCCACTCTACCTCTTCCTTCCCCCTGTGGTTCTTCTCTGAGATGTCCACAAGACCCTTATTAAGGCAAAAATAAGCTTAGTTGCCACTGTTTTGCTGTAATAAGCCTTCCAGCAGAGGTTGCCAACACAACAAATGTGTTGTAGAAGCAGTACATGAAGTAGAGGGGTATGAACACTACTTCCTCAGAAAGTAACTGTCAGCTCATTTTGTACAGGCTTCTGAGAACCACCAAGCAAATGAATAACTTTCAGTCACTGCTAGACTGAGAACAACTGGAAAAACCTGGGTGACAGGTTCTGGGTTATCCTGTTAGTTTAGTTTTTTAACACCTGTGGCACCATCCTGCCTTCTCACAGTAAGAGCACAAGAAGGTCCTTTGACTGCTCCTTTTATCTCTTGCTGTTCATCTGCCATGTTCTATTTGTTGTTCTTAGCCAGCTGATTCTGATTCCCTTTCTGTGCTGTTCTTCACCTTCTTTCCTTCCTTCTCCCACATCTTAATTATCACATAAATCCCTCTGGGGTTTTATTCTGTTCCTGTCAAAAATTACTCTAAAAAATAAACAACAACAAAAAAAAAATTTTACAACACTGGGAAAAAGTAGGTAGTTTTGCTTGCCAGCCCATAGTCCCTAGAGAGAAAATCATCTTGCCTATAAGACAGAAAATCACTTTGACAGAAACAAAGCAGAAAGCATTAGGAAAAGCTGTCTCTAGCAAGATGTTTCTCTGGGCATTCTACAGCAAGGAAAACATTACTTTGGTAGAGTGGTTTAATCTAGTATGCTGTGTCCTCCAGTAATTAGTGTTAGTTGTTTCAGAGGACTCAGCTAACTAAACCAGAAAAGGTCACTTTAAAAGTCACTTCTCATCCTCCCTACAGCTTGTCTTCAGTTAACTTTATCTTTTTGGCCATTTAACTTGAGAACCTGATATTTGTAACGGTTAATTTGCACACTCACCACACAACTGACCCAGATTCTAAAAGTTTCTTGTTTAAGATAAGACTATCTTCCCTGATAAAAAGGAGTAGAGGAGACAAACACGTGGACAATGACCACTTCAATACAGTCAGACAAGGTCAGCATTATGCTCTAGTACAGTCTGATACAGTCTTTCCGCTCATCAGGCTAGATGTAGTGTGACCAAAACCACAACGCCCTTTCATTGGATTTCCTAGCAAAATGGTTACTAAAACGGAAAACCCCTCTAATTTTGTCTGTAAAAAAGACAGGCTGCTACTTGCTTTTCTCTGGAATCTGTTAATTGTTTTTTCCCTTCCTTTTCCTCCCCTATTTAAATATAATTCTTGTGTGATGACTCACAGCAGGAAACAGGGCTGCGTTGTGTCCTTGTGCAAGCCCCAGAAGGCTTATGTAGGTCAACAGAGCACTTACAGAATGTCCTGCAGACTAGAATGCAAGGCATTCCACATTGTGAGTGCTTACACTTCGAATTCAAGAGTGCTACAACTGCTGGTGGAACACTGTGTCCTGGGGGGAAAAAAAAAAAAAAAAAAAAAAAAAAAAAAAAAAAAAAACTCAGANAAAAAAAAAAAAAGGAAATCCAGTAGCAAGAAATGACATCTGCTAGGAAAAATCTGGACCCATCCTTTTTGAGAAACCACTTTGTTTCAAATTACTCTTTGCTAAGTTGTCTAGAGGTGTAGAAACTAGAGAACATCATGAAGTTTAGGTAGTGTGAAAATACTGATTAAAACTAAATAAGTGATAAAATTGTATGGTGACCCAAATAGCTTTTTCTACTGTCCAGTTTTTTCCATTGCTTCCACACCTCTGCTGTATGACAGGTAATTATCTTTGATTCATAGAGAGTTACAGCCTGTATGTGTTGAGAAGTTCTGTCCAAACATTAGTCACATTTTCCAACAGTATCAGCCATGACTCATGTGGAAAAGAGTATGAAGCCTAGCCATGAAGATAAAAAAAAAAAAAAAGAGAGAGTTTTATGATTTGTTCAGATCTGTAGAGCCCAAATAATTTAATTTGGTTTGCCATTTCACTTCCAGAAATTCCCAACATCCACTTCATGCTACAAGTCACGCCTGGGGAACTTAAATTGACTTCTGAGAACTTTGCAGGCAGCTGACATTGGGCTGATGTAAAGCTGGTTACTACTTTAAAACAGAACAGAACAGAAAAATTGACACTGATGCAGCCAATCTCAAAGTTACTTTTTTCAAGTACCACTCCTGAGTATGATTCTACTGTATCAGTTTTTGACAGTTAAATTTTCCTGGTTTTCAGATTGTCTTTCCATCAATACAATTACTGATTAGACAATCTGTGATTCTGACTGTGCAGAAAATGCTAAGTTCACAGGTTCGTAATGCATAAATTTTCCTGCCAGTAACTGCTCTCAGTTGAACTGGGAATAAATATAACACCAGTTAATTATGGTGCTCTTATGCTTTATCCTCTCAGCTCCTTAAGATCTCCTGGGGTCATTTTGGAAATAACCTACCTTTTTTATTATTTATTCAGCCCTGAAGTGCCAGAAAATTTATCCTGGAACTGTGAACACTGGTTGTCAGAAATAATTTCTAATCAGAGGGAAATATGTTTTAAAACAATCCTTAGACTGCAAGGAATCCAAATCTACCTGCCTTTCCTCGTGCAAACAAAACTACAAAATGCTGCTGGATAAATTTAAGACCTTGAATCCTTCTGCAGTGATACAAGTTGGAAATAAAGTTGGAAACACAGGGAAGAGACAAAGTCTCACTTAGTTTCACTCTTTTATATGTCAACCACAGAGAGAAAGGCTCAAAAAAAAACTCTGCAGGTTCCTGTTTGACATACTCAGTATATTTCCCTCGCAGGAGCATTGAAAATGTGTCTTTGTAAGAAAATGCCGGTTATCAAAAGCACACAATGTCCCTGGGAAACATAAGCCATATACAAAGGTCAGGAGACCTCTTTTTTAAAAGGTGGCAGATTTTACCTCTCCCGTTTGAGGGGTTAGGACTCCTTGCTTTAGACTGGAGAGAAGTCACACAGAGAGTCATTTGAGCAGGGTCAAATGAATTATGCAGAGGCTGAGATGAGCTCTGTTCTGCAAAGAAAGGGTTTCAGCTGGAGTCCTGGGAGAAAACTATCCATCTCAGCTTCACCCAGTTAGGCTTCTTCTTGTTCAACGGGTATGTTAAGGACAGGCATCAGATCAGTGAATTCCCTTCAGCCAAGCTTTTCTCTTAGCCAGCCGCATCTGCTGAGGGTTGTGCTTGTGCTCAGTTGGGAACATATTTCATTGCACTGTGTCTTGGAAATGGCTTCCATCTGGTTTTTATTTTTTAAATTCTGGATTCTATGTAATTACTTTAACACAGGTTTTAAAATAGATTCATATCGTTTTGCAAGAGATTTCAACTGCTAAGCACCATTTCTCCTATACTGTTAGTGAGCTACTGAATTTCCATTAGCAGGGTATCTCAACCAAGGACATAGTGAAATTGTAGCATGATGTTTACTTGTCATGCTCTGGTGCTGCATGATCTTGAGCTTTTCGGATTTGGCATTTCCAACCGAGAACCTGAGCATGCTAAGACATTTTGTAGACTTTGGCTTTGACACTTTCTTCATCATTCTGATAGATAATCTCCATTGGTTCATCTCCTGATTGTCTTCAGATCCTGTTAGTAATAGTTCAGGAACCAACAAATATATACCTCAGCATTCAGCTGTAATAACATGTATTTGTCCCCTTCAAGTTTCTGCTGACAGCCAGGAAAAAAAAAACTTGGGGGAAATAAAAGGCAGAAGGTTCAAACCCTGATGTTCAAGAATGGATAGAATTTTACTGTCTTCAAAATTTTATATAGTCAAAAGATATTTATCATAACACCATTTCCAACAGAAAAACAAACCAACCAACCAACCAACCAACCAACCAACCAACCAACCAAAAAAAACCAGAAACAAAACAAAACCACAAACAGACAAAAAACTAGCAAATTCTTTAACCTGTACATCTGTCAGTCAGTATTCCAGATCCTGAGTTGTTGGAGTTTTTTGCTTTAAGATCACAAAAGAGCCTGACACAGCAGGAGCTGGGAACTGTAAGAACCCTGAGGTTGAACCAGTAACGAAACCAGGTCTGACTTTGTGACAGAGAGGTGTGTAGGCCATCGAGCTGCTCACTGGAGTTGCTTGCTGCAAAGGAGCCTCCATCCCATTCGTTAAAGTCTCGAGTGGTGAGAGTGTGACTGCCAGAGTGCTCCTGAATAGTCAGACAGGAATGCTTCCTTAACAGGAGAGCTGTGAAATACCTACCTTCTTCACTTGTCAGGTTTCTGGCCATTTTGCTGAGATGCAGATATGAGCTCAGCAAGTTTATCCTTCAACCCTCTCTCTTCCTTGGAGCTTTATCAGCTCCTCAGCAAGTGATATCCTCTATCCATAGAGGTATGCAGGTGGAAATAAAAAAATTGAACAAATCTTTATTGCCCAAATACTAGGCCAAGCGCCAGCAAGGATGACATTTTCTTTTCTTTATCACTTTTTGATTTATTTTCCCAGTTTGAAGTGCACTTGAACACAGTTTTTTCACTTGCAGTTCATTTCTACACAACCATCAAGCCTATATGGAGTTGATATTCACTTGGAGAGCATCTGAGGAATCTGCAGCTGTGACTGTAATTGCACACTTAGACCTTGTGGTAAATTATCAGAATTGTGCAGAGTTGCTATAAGTTGGTGAGGAATTGATGAGGCTGGTTGAGAAAAACAAGCTGGATCCCTTGCTTATGTAGGCTTGAGCAAGGCCTAATGATTGAAGGATCCTCTCCAGAAAGAACAGGGATCTGTCAGGGGGATCATGATGGGGATATACTGAAGCACAGAAGGAGAGAAAGGTGTGGCCTCTCTAAGGAGGTCTGCACCATTTTCTGCATAGCCTCATAAACAAGCTGTAACTTCTGTAACAAGCTGTAGAAATGCAAACACTTCTACTGCATGGTGCACTTGTGTGTAGATAGGAGGTTGACATCAGGATACCATTTGAGAACAGGAGAAAGCTGTACACAAGTAAATGGAAAAGCTAGGCTTGTCCAGGTACGGAGGAATGCCGGATGGAGAGCGATGAGCAGCAGAATGGCTCATCTGAAACACACATGGATTCAGCATGACCCTGTTTCCTGCAGGACTCTTACGTGTACAGCACTGGAACAGGTGAGATGACTCAGAGCCAGCTTCTTGGATATATTTGTCAGTGCTGCTGTGGGAAGCCACAAACCAGCAGGAAGGTTAGAAAGGTCTCTTTTTTGTTGGTCTTCAGATGTAATGAGGTCACTCCTTCTCCTCTTGATATAATCTGGCAGTGGGTATAAAGCCATATCCTGAAACTATGTGAGCCCTACTGACTCATTAGTTTTTCTTTAGTTTTCTTTGAAAATAATAAGTGGGTTCTAAGGCAAAAGATTAAACACTTCTAAGGCAATTGTAGGTTCATTTTGGCTCATTGGTCTGTTTCTAAATGTCTTACAAGCCTTTTCTTTGTTAGTCATGTTAATTTAAGGGGTGTGCATTGATGGTAGAACCTGGGCATCATAATTACCACTGCCTTCCAAAACTAGGTTTGGGGGTTTGTTTTGGTTTTGTTTCTTTGGGCTTTTTCCTGTCATTTACACTCATCGATTTCTGTGTGTCTTTTTGTTTTCCCCAGTGTCATGGTTTAACCATTAATGTCCGGTACCATTTCACTTCATGTATGCTTCCCTTACAGAATGAGGGTTTTCCTACATTTGAGATTAATTACTGTGATCATTGGTCTGTGGCGGAAATTATTTGTTATGCATTTGTTGTAACATTTCTCAGCTGTCTACAATGTTCATACCAATAGCATGACATATTTTGGCATGCCATGATAAAACAGAACCACCCGTGAAATAATTATTACCTATGTGAGGTACCTGCTGAAGGTCCAATTAGGAACATACAAGAATTTTAATGGATGAATATATATATATATATACATGGTGATGTAATGGTCATAAATAGGCTAAGTTTGGATACTTCAAAGATACATATTTTCATAGGTATATTAATCCACATTTATTACGTGCAGGTAAGGTGAGCACAGTAGTACGCAGGCTTACTAGTTAATTGACTGACTAGGCTTGGTAGCTTACAGAGTAAGTTTCTTCAGAAGTCACTCGTGAGAGCCTCATTTAAGTATTTAATACTACTGTGTAATACTACTGTGCAGGCATGCAGCTGTGAAAGGGATTTGAATGTATAACCTGCTTACAGATGCAATAATGTAATGCAGGAGAGCATGCAGTGTGCAAGGCTGCATTAGCTTTCTTGCCTCTCAGGAGAAGAAGTTAGAGGAATCTGTTGTTAAAACTGAACTGTTGTGAACAGTGGGATTTCACAACAGAGATGACATTGCAAAGGTATCCTGAATTGGTAAATGTGTATCTTGACTTACTTAACTACACACTTCTACTTTAATTACAAAATATGCAGAAGTAGAATTGCAGGGACATTGGCAAATAGGTCCTTCTTATCTGCATTCTATTCTCAGCTGTAGTGCAGCCTTGCTGTAGGAGAAAAAACATCATTTCACATCTCATCATTCAGTGATGTAGTTTCCATGCAGTCATTTTCTTAGCCACCACCACTCGGTGTTTATATGAGCTAAGGGAAAGGCTAAGCATTTTCCTGTAAGGACTCCACCAGAGTTTGGGTTTGGGAGACACAGAAATCATTCAGTGGGTGCAGTGATGATGTCATTGCACAGTACTCTTTGTTCTTAAACTCTCCTGACCCTGTCTGATGGACTGCTTCCCTTATGGCTCCCACTTCCTTCTTCCATCAACATTGCACTTCCTGTCTCCAATGGCCTTTCACAACTTCTCATTCTCTTTGTTTTTCCTGCAACCAAGCCCTTCCTTTTCCTGACATATAAAGCAGATCGACATATATATAAAGGCACACCCTGAAATTAAAAAACCAAGACAGAAATCATGGAACCAAAGATATTAGCTACTATTTTGCTCTACTTTTGTCTTTTTTGTCCTTCACATCTGTCTTACTCTTTAGATTTTAAGCATTCCTTATGCTCCATAGTGAGAAGTGTTAGCGCACTGCAAAAACTTAAATATTTTCAACAATTCCAACAATAGAACATTTAAGTGCAACCATTGCATAAAAGAGCTTGAAAATTATTTAATTTTATGAACATTTCCTCTTTCTCTCCCACACAAACACCTTTCCTGTTTTTGTTTTTTTTTTACAGTTAAAAAGAAGAATCTGAGGGCAGCTGAAAAAAAAATTCCATGAAATCTATCCAGCAAGAAAAACTATGGAAAATTAGCCATTTCCATCAATTGCAGAGTTGAGGATTATTAAATCCTTCGTGTAATTCTTTCTGAAGGGTTCTACAATAAATCAAACATTTGTTGTAATACATCTTTGTAAGATACTGTAATTGGATGTTTTGGCCTTTGTATCTTAATTTTAATCAATATAATTCTAGTGTTTATTATTTCCATATCTCACTTTACTGTAGATGCATGCAAGTCACATTGCATCTTCAGACAGAAGTAGAGAATAAAAGGATCCCTGCAATGGTGTTTGGCCACAAAACCTTGCATTTCCAAAATATTCAATGAAAGTATGAGTTAATATAAACTAGGATGACTGTTGCTTTTCCCATGAATGAAAGGCAGTTACTTTAGTTGTGACCTCTTCTGTTGGGATGCAAAGTCTATATCTCAGCAAGTCTCTGTAAACACCTTCTGGTTTAGGGAACTGTACTTTACCTACCTGCATTATTAAAGCTACTGATGAAAGGAAAGTACAACCATGATGACCTGATTTTAGAGAGCAACTCCACTGCCTGAAGGTGATACTCTCCAATGGGCGGCTTCTGATCTCGGTCTCCACCGAGAGAACCAGAACTGGGGCAGGGATGGTCTGTAATGCCCTTTCACATCCCAGCAGTCTCTCAGTGAGCCCTGTCTGTGGACTGGAGAGGGGGGCACAGAGCAGATTGGAAGGGCCAGCTGTGCGTGCGGGAGCCATTCCCAGGGATGGCCAGAGCCAGATCCCACAGCACCGGGCCAGCGCTGCCCCAGCACATCCAGCACCTTCCTACGGACACTGGCTGTGCCCCTTCCACCTCAGCCCATCCTTGCTCCTGCTGCTTGCCCTGTTGGGGGCCCCCGGCCCCCCACACTCCCTGCCACATTCTGAACTCTTTGGAGGCACCTCATGTCCCGAGCCCTGGTTGCCAGGCAACGCCAAATCCCTCACACGTTGCCAGGGAATGGGTTCCGCTGAGGCTGCCATGGCCGTGGGTCCCTGGGGCTCTGTCCATAGGTGTCACCGAGCCCAGGCCGCATTCCCTGCGTTGCCCTACACGGCTATGGGACCGCTGACCACTCCGTGGCTCTGAAAAGCGCAATGAAAACATCTTGTTCGTAGTCTTGTTCACTAAAAGCAGAACCTGGGCATTCAGGTGGGCTGCACTACCCCGTGTAGCCCACTGTGGTCTTGGTTCAGCCAACAGACAGATGTGTTATTTCCATGAGTGCCATATGTTGGCAGAATTAGTTTTCTCTGAAGGTACTTAAGGGCGTTGAAAGGTGTTTGCACACGTGTGTGCACACACCTGTGCATGGCCAGAGAGGAGACATCATGAAGGGATCATCTTCAATGGGAAATAAATCCCTAAAAGTATTTGCTTTCCTTCTCTAGGAAAATCACTCTTACTACTCCACCAGCGAATTAGCAAGTAAGTAATAAAGTAAAACCATGGTGCTAATCCTTGGCAAGAAGCAGAATGGTATAGGGGAAACCCAAAACCCTTCTTGCAAATGGACATTCCTGCTAAATAATTTGAAGAAGCCACTTTAAATTAGAGGGAGCAAGGCCACTAAAAAAAAAAACAAACAAGCCTGCAAAGCACAGGAAAGTTATTCATCCAAGCAAAATCTGAAACACCACAAACCTGTGACCCCTTTGCGCTTCCTTCCGCACTTCCTTCCGCACTTCCTTCCGCACTTCTTTCCTTCTGCACTTCCTTCCTTCCGCCCTTCCTTCCTTTCCTTCCGCCCTTCCTTCCTTCCTTCCACACTTCCTTCCTTCCTTCTGCCCTTCCTTCCTTTCCTTCCTTTCTTCCTTCCTTCCTTCCTTCCTTTCCTTCCTTTCCTTCCTTTCCTTCCTTTCCTTCCTTTCTTTC
>VWZP01009783.1:1627978-1646284 GCA_013396995.1 Dicaeum eximium | reverse complement strand
TCCTTCCACACTTCCTTCTGCACTTCTGCACTCCTTTCCACACTTCCTTCTTTCCTTCCGCACTTCCTTCCGCACTTCCGCACTTCCCTCCTTCCTCCCCTCCTTCCTTCCCTCCTTTCCTCCTTCCCTCCTTCCTTCCCTCCTTCCTTCCTCCCTTCCCTCCCTTCTTGCCTTCCCTTCTCCCTTCCCTGCCTTCCTATTCCTTCCTGCCTGCCTTCCTGCTCTCTGCCTGCCTTCCTTCCTTTCCTGCCTTCCTTTCCTGCCTGCCTGCTGCCTTCCCACCTTCCTTTCTTTTTCACTTCCCCAAGTACACCAACACTCTGGAGAAATAATCTAAAATTATTCTACCAAGTCATGGAAATTAAATGCAGGATTAAGTAACAGCATGGTAGCTGCCAATGGGCAGTGCTGACTTCTCCATTTGTTGATGGCTTTAATCAGTACCAGTGAATATCGTGTGTTTTGGTTAATTACATGCCTCAGTATTGGAAGAACGGTTGGATATTATCTAAGCTATATTTATACAAGAAATACTCATTTTTGTTTACGACATAATAAAACCCTACAGGAGGAAGTAATGACAAAGTACTCAGAATCTAGCCAAAAAATAGCAGAGGACAACTTCAATTAGAAGAGGCTCTAAAGGAAGACAATGACTTCTAGCAAGAATAATGGCAAACTTAATACAGACAAAACCCAACCTTGATGGGTTTTTTAAGAAATATGATTGCTTTTTTAGATTTGTACAAACACAGTAAGGTTGAAGTTATCCTTCATTTCCACTTCAAGACATCGTGGAGAAAATTCAACCCAAGCTGAAAATACAGAAGTAACAAAACTGGTAATTGTAACTAAATAAATCCAAACAAGCTATTTTTACATTCCACCCTTCATCTGTCAGCAATTTTTTATTTACAAAGTCTCCAGCAAGTCTGTAGAAGGTTGCTGGTACTGGGATTGAAGAAGAAAAGGAGACCTTTTAAAATACAATTCAGATAATGAGATACCCTAAGTCCCAGTTATTATGTAATATCATGTTGAAAAGTTCACTGCTGTTAAGCCCAAGTATTTTACCTTTTTAAGTTGTTACTAAATCACTCTGCATCTGATTCTTCACTGACAGTTTCTTCCAAATACACATCATTGATTGAGACATACCACTTTAATTAATTAACCCATGAGTCTTCCACTTTCTAGAAGGATCTAAAGCAGGTATGACATTGAAAAAAGCCTAACACTAGAGCAGAGAATAAGAAAACTGAGGGAAGAATGATTCACCGTGAGGGTAAGCCTTTTTACCAGTATATTTCCATTGCTCAACATTCAAGGTCAGTCTTTTTTCATTTATTTTTCATTTATTTAGACTAAGTTAGGATAGACAAAAATCAGCCCACCCATTTCAGATGATTTGCAGATGAGATGATCACTTTATTTACTGAAAACATCCAGTATGGATTACATTCCAGACATGCTCAGACAGATTCTTTCCAACAGGTCAAAACATATTCCCAAGGAGGAATCATATGAACTATTTCTTACGTTTCTTTACTCAATTCTAAGAAGACTTATATTGGATAAAACCTAATGAGACACCTCTTCAAAAAACAGTGTAGTCTGAAGATAAAGCATCCTGCATTTAATAAGTATTATGGGAGCTAAAATTGAGTACTAATTTCTCAACTTTTACTGCAGTAACAATGCTACTTCACCTGATCTCTCTGTATTACTTTGCATGTTTAGAGGGAGAAAGACATCTTCAAAACCAAGCTACTCCTAGAGAAATTTTCCTGAAGTAATGGAAAGAGAACTGTGTTCAGGAACTAAGTTTCAGTCAACACACTTGATGGCAACCAGCTTATATCATGGCCACCACATGAATAGTTCCAGTGATTATATCCTGTGTATCTGCTAGCATTTTTACAACTAGGTTTCCCAGTTTTTTCATATGAAATTAGACAATAGGAGACAAGCAATTCCTTCCAAAAATGTTCATGATTAGTGCTCAGAATTGGCTTTATTTTTAGATCCTTTTGGAAAGTATCTTAATTTAATGGATTCCAGTTGTCAGTCATGTCACATGTCATTTTGTTAAAACTACTTTTTCTTTCAAAGTCTGATAGACTCTGTACTAGATGTTAAGCATAAAAATTGACAGATACTTGCCTGTATCTCAAAATCCTGCTAGTTTAGTAGAACAAATTTAACAAGCTGCAAAAACATTGTTTTTGTCACTAATTGGACTTTGCACTTACCACTGAACTGTACAAATATCGCTGCAACAAAATAAGATTTTCTTATCGAAACTAGAAATTAAGTTAGATATAATTTGTTAAGGTGGAGGTGAAGGTAGCAAAGTGAGAGAGGACAACTCAGTGGGAAAAACTACTGGTAGGTGTTTAAACTAAATATGTCTGCTCAGCAAAGAAATTAGTTAGTTACTACACCAAAGTCACAAAGTAAGTTTGATCACAAATCAGCTGAACAGGAGAATATTTACTTCATAATTAATAAAATTTATTTTTTAAAGCTAACATAAAATCAGAGAGGACTAGAGAAGATGTAGGAGTTTTCCCCAAATCTGCTTATTAGCCTTAAAGATAATAGATTATAACACCATATTTTACAAAGTTCATATTACAGGAAGGTACTTAATCTATTGTGAAAAGTAACCTAAGTGCAAATACCTTAACTAGCTTTAATTCATTACAGGAAAGTTTCCTCAAGTATTTTGGTTATATTTTCCATGTTTCTACTCTTTGCTCTTATACTGTAAAGTTAAATCTATTTTAAATATTTATGAAATGTCTTAACCTAATTTCATAGATGTACTTAAGGTTTTTGTATGAAAAAAAAAGTCCTGGTATGAAAAAGAAATTTTAAAAGCTTTCTGGTTTCCACCAGAAAGTTAACATGCACTTCCTTTATCAGTGACATTTTAAGCCTTCATAGTGGAATTCTTGAAGACTGAAATCGGAGAAGTGTTAATGTTGGAAAAGACCTTTATGATCAGCAAGATGAACAATTAAACTAACAGTGCCAAATCACAGATCAGGTTGTCAGATAAGGATTTCTTTTTTTCTTAACAAAATATTTCTGTTAATGAAATTATTTTCTAGTATTATGGTGTTTCTTTTGACCTGTGTAGGAATTGTTTGTAATCAGGTAAGTTTTAATCATTCCATCCTATTAGGCAATTAATATGTAAGAAATACTGACTCATCTAGTGATTTACCAAAAAACAAATAATGTAAATCTTACTGGCTCAAAAGTGTCATCCATTTAGCAAAATGAGGTTTTTAAATACACATTCTCCAGTAATTATCTAAAATTACTGGAAATAAAATTGATTTCTCCCTCTTATTAAGCATTTCTTATAACCATCTTTTGTTTTTATTAAAAGTCAGCAGTTCTCTTTATATTAAAAGTACCTTTTCATATTGAGAATGATATGGGGTTTTGTGCATCACTTTCCTTTTTTCCTTTTAGCATTCCCACTATGACCCTGTAATGTTTCCATTAAAAATTACTAAATCACATGGGGAGAGTTAATATTTTGAAAATATTCATGGTGTTAATATCACACTTCAACACAATCTGACATAGAGAAGGATCATGTAATCAGATTTCTAGTGATATGTCTTTCATAGGCTGGAAGCTGTTCTAGAAATAAGAAGATTAAATATTGTATGCAGATTTTAAGCCTTAAGTTCACTGGAGAATTGGAAGTCAAGAGGAAATTCTCTGTTGCACATAAGATACTTATTTTTTAACTAATTATTTTTGTAAAGTGCATTGGAATATATTATTTTCTCTGTGTTTATTATTACAATGCTTGAACACATTAACAGAGTAATCAGACAGGAAACTAGATGGGTATCTACTTTTTCGTGGTGTTAAAAAAATTTTGTATCTTGTTAATTTAATTCCAGTGTACTGTTTGTTTTGCACATTCCTTTTACAGCAAAACCCTCCCATTTTGCAAATATGATGAAGTTGTGTTTTTCTGAAATTTTTTTATTTTAACCTTCTTCTTGCAAAGATGCTGAGCAATACAAACTGATACTAATGCTTTTTCAAATTTATGACCAGTCATAGGGAGAGCAGTTGACAAAAATCTGGACTTTCACTTCCTCAAATTCCTAATCTTGTAATTCAAATATTATTTTTTCTTCAAATTTAAGGATACAGTCCTACTACCGCTGCTGGTCTCTAAAATGCCATAGCAGGGCTCTTACCTGCTGTAACAGATACATTAATACAACTCCCCTGACTGCTCTTCATGCCCTTCCCTCCTGTCCTGTCACTGGTTGCCAGAGAAGAGATTGGTGCCAGCTCTCGTTCTTAACTCTCTCTTTACTACATGAATTGTACTGCATTGAGCAAAACTACATTACTGTGATGGCTTCAATACTAAACTAAGTTTGGAATAACACCAGTCGTTATTCAAAGAGATGACAGAGATTGAAGAGTTTCACAATCTTCTGGAAACTCATCTTTTAGCCACAAAGCATTCAATCCTGATTGACTCCCAAAGGATTTATATACAAGGACTCTATAAAAGTGCTCACCAGAAGTGAATTTACAAGTTAAACAATAGGCATACCTAGGAACTGCCCACTTCTGGGTAGGTCTGGCCTCTTCTTTCTGAAAAACCATGTCCTCTGACTGCATACAAAAGTTGAGGAGACTCAACTTCAAATTCATGTATCCCTTTTTTAAGACAAAACATTCCATTCTGGCACTGTAGCTCAACAATGATAGCTATGGAAGTTTAAGACATTACGGTTATAGGTTTCTGCGAAACTTCCTCTTAGAAACTGTCACGCCTGTAGCAAAGATAGCTGAGGAAGATGCATGTTCCCATTTCAGCAGTTCAAGTTCCAGGCTAGTACCCCTTCTTAAAGCCCTGTTGCAGATGTGTTTACAAATTTATGGGCACATGTGCACATTTCCTTGTTCCATCTTGGCTGTGCAATGGAAGCACGTAGCAGAGAGATCAGGTAAACCACTGGGAATGGCGGAACCCTAAAACACTGCCCCTCAATCTGTTAGGAATACCTTCAGCGCAGGTAGCTCAGTGTGTAGCTGCAGTACAGCTGGAGATTGAGCTCTGTATGGCAGAAGCCCCAGAGGAGCAAGAGGCTGTGAACTAGCGGCAACCCTTTGCACAACAATGAAAGCAAAGGGCCTGTGGCACTGGCCACGTGATCAGGACACTCAGAGACATGGCAGGAGCCAAGGACTCAGCTGAAGACCTCAGGCTATGTTGCGCGTAGACTGGGAGGATATAAAAGTCCAGGGCTTCCTTTGTTCAGGATCCCTCCTCCAAGGCACCAACCCGAGCTCTTATTCTGTTGTTGCACTGTAATTTTATTATTTTAAGGATCCAGATGTTGGAGACTCTGCTGGGGAAACTTGGGGTCAAACCAGTAAGGAACACTGGTGTGACTGTGTGAGTGTGGTGAGGGTAGGGAGTGAAGTGGGCACCCATAGCTTGCTGGAGATGGTAGCGCAAAGCAGCTTCAGTCCCAGCTTTAGGGTGTGAGTGTGACTGCCACAGTGGTTTCTGGGTAGTCAGACAGGAAGGTTTCCTTAGCTAATCCACCAAGCACACCTGACAGGACTCTTAAAATGGCTGTGTCATACTGTTTCACAACATATATGCAGAGAGAAACGTATTGGTTAGCCTGCTCTGTATATGACGGATAGAAGTTTTATTCATATTTAGCATAATTTTCCAGAAAACAACGAAATGCTGTTTTTCATACCTTCAATAGGAAGAATGTGGCCTTTTATTGCCTCAACAAGGAGATAACAGGATTCTCCACTACCAGGTTAGCAGATGACTGGTACTTCTGCCGAGAAGTCTACACGTGCCCTTCTATGCTCTCGTGGTTTCTTGTGTACCTGAGGTTACACAGCCGTGGGTCTCTGTGCTAGACCTGACCCATGCCTCATGGGACAGACCACCTGCTGGCCAGTTCTGCCTTCGGCTGTGGTACAAAGAACACCAAGTTCTAGCTCACATCAAAGCAGGCCGTGTGTTTTTCTCCGCCATGCCTGACGCAGAAATGGAGGGTGGATGGGGAATGGTCACGTGTCGTTTTGACCTGAAGCTCACCCAGGATAACCCATATGCTTCAGATTCACCTAAAAGCAGAGCCAACAAGCACTCTTTGGTTTCTTGGCACTCTTGAACCTCAATGCGGGTTACTAAACAACTCCAAACGTCTGAGCTTTGGTCAGGCACAGCCCTAGGTCAAAAGCCGCACACGAGGTGTGATAAGGGACGAGCAGCGAGCAACGCAGGTCATTGATAATGCAGCCTGGCGGATTTCAGGCGGGCTTTCGAAGGTGCCAGAGAGGCTGCAGGGCCACGTAGCCTGGAGCAGCTGTGGCGGGAAGCTGCGGGAGGGAAGGGAGGAAGGCAGGAAGGGAGGTTGGGCCGCCAGCTCCCGGCACCGCCCTTCGGTGCGCCACAGCGCTCCCTAGCGGCAGCGGCCAGCGCGCCCGGCGCTTAATGCGCCTACCCTTGCACGGCTGTGCGCCAAGGGGCGGGGCCATTGCTCATTTAAATATCACGGAGCCTTATTTGCATGCCACCAAGATGGCCGGCCCTGCGATTGGCCGGTTCCGGAGCAGCCCCCTACTGCCGGCCCCTGTGCCCACGGAGGGGGCGGGGCCAACCGAGATAGGGGAGGAGACACGGGGTTCATTTGCATAGCGGCCCGGCGCGTGCGACGTGGGGAGGCGGCGTTGCGCCCGGAGCGGGTTCCGAGTTTGAATCCGCGGCGGCGGCGGCGGCGGCTGCAGCTGCAGCGGCTGCAGCAACAGTGCGCATGCGCTGGGAAGCTGCAGCGCTGTACACGCGCATGCATGGGAGCACGTGACCCGGCTCCAGTGCAGCGGCGGTGGCGCGCGTGCGCGTCCCCGTTGCTCTCGCGCGTTGGCGGCGGCGGTGGCGGCGCGGGCACAGGTGGGTCTGACGGGGGCGCGCCGCGGGCAGCAGCGGGCACCCGCCTGGGCGCGAGCCGCCTCGCGCGGTGTGGGCGAGGCGAGGCGAGGTGACGGCGCGTGTTTGGGTGGGACAGGGGCGCGCCCGGCGCCTCGAGAGCGTTCCCTCGCTCCCTGCCGGAAATGCGGTGGCGTGATCTGGGCGCTGCTGCGCGCCGCCGGGAAGGGCGCGGCGGGAGTGGAACGGCGCAGCGCATGGATTGTGCAAGCAACGAGGGGAAACTCTTGGTGGTGTTCCTACACGGGTAGACAACAGGGCGCAATCTGTCTACTGTACGGATATGCGTGTTGATTGGAAACCAAACAGTTTCTGTATGGGAACGGAGAAGGCCGAGTTGTGCTTCCTCGTGTGATGTCACCCGTAAATGAGGCCCAAGCGGCTCCTCGAGGTGTCATGGCCGCCCACATCGAGCAACATGGCAAGAGAGTTTAAGCCATGTGCTAAGTTAAAGAAAGTACATTCGAACCTCTGCTCTAACTGAAGCATTTAAAATACCGAAGCTTTTCATAGTTATGTATTTTTTTCTTTAATTCTGATGCCTGGTAGAGATGTAGCTCTGCCCTTGAGTCGTTTGTTTTTCTAGCAAGTTCATCTTTCTCTTTCTGGATCTTACAGTCGTTGGCAGATTTTCAGTGGAAGTGCTGATAGTAGGGTATTTCGTTCCTTAACAGTAATCTTGAAATCATTGTATGTGGTGTCAAATGACCGTGATCCTTACTGTAGACAGACTTACTGGAACAGTTGGATAGAAATGCTGATAGAAAAGTACTTGCTTAAAGTGAAGGGCTGAACAGCTCTGCTGTTCTAGGAAGCAGTAAGTGAGCTTAAAAATGCAGGCTTCAATCACAGAAAAAGTCACTTATCTATCTAGACATCTACGGTGCTAACCAGTGGAAGTAAGAGCATGTTAATAGGTATGATCGTTTAGTAGCCCAAGCTATACAAGGAAATGAGGGATTATTATGAATAGGTTTATTTAAACTTAATTCTGCAAGATCACATTATTTTATAAGCATGTTGTCTCTCTTTTGGAAGTGAAAATACATGCTTGCGCTTGTTGCATTTCATAATACTTATGTTCATATTTCGAAAAGCAGAAGAGTGAGGAACGTTCTTAATCTGCTTAAATGTGGAATTAGTAAATTAAAAATGGAATCTGTACACAACCATCACCTATCAATACAAAAAATAAATGGTTTTCTAATTAGGTGCTGAGTTTTGCAGTTCTACAGGAAGGTATGAAGGAGAGTATTGCTGCAGATATTAAGAATTCATTGGAGAGCAAGAAAGCAAGCACAAAAAAACACTGCTGTTTGATGCGTGATCTTGGGTAGGTAATTTTAAAGTTTGAGATCTATGAAATGGGGCTAGCGGTTGTTGTCAGGCCAATTATAAAATATATTCACTAATAACTGCATGAGAATTAATGCAATTCGTAAATCATGATTAAATGCACCCACAATTTATTCTTGACATGTGGGAGTTATTTTACATTCTCTGAAAGTACCAAGTTAAATTTCTATGGGTATGTAATCTAGGGAGCATTATATTAATAATTTTGGATTCTTGGTGTATTTTTAGTTCAGAGAACTTAGTACATTGCTTGGAGTAAATAATGGTTTTTATCAGCTGCAACCTTTCCACCAGCTGTAGCAGTGCTGAGCTGATGATTTCTCTGATAATAGGGAACAGTGTTGTATTTTGTTGTATGAAATAATTGAGCAAGAGTATAGACTGAAAACTAATCATAGCAGCATTTACATGTCAAATTATACAAAAATAATTATATTCATCAATTTGCATAGTTATTCTGATGGTTTTATGGAGAGATTTCTTATTTTCTGTTCTGTATTAAGTCTGTTTTCAAGATCTTGATTCTAATAGAGAGGTACATCTTATTTGCCAGGTTTCCTGTACCTTTATAAGCTGTAGCTTGTATTATTGTGCTTATTTCACAAACTTGCAAAATCAACATTACCTTTAGTATGTTACCTTCTGTACAAAGGATCCTTTAGTAATGCTTCCCTTGGGGACATAAAACACATGGGCATATGCTTTCCTACCAGCATTGGAGGTGATTTTACCAGCCAAGAAAGAGCCTGAATAACTTAGGAATAAACAAAATTATTAATTATTAAATTTTAAATATAGATTTTGCAGAATTGGATGCTAACAAATATTTTGCATGTTCAATGAATTCTAAAATACTGATTTCTTGTCAGGAATTTGGTTTTCATTTTCCTTGTATTTGCGTGTGTTTCCTGTTACAAACTAGACAAATTTTCACAGTGAAAAGAAGCTGACTAAAGGAAATGCTACTTTGTAGGGGTTTTTTTCAAAATAAGGGGGAAAAAATCTTACTTCTCACCATCAAAGTGTTTTTAATGGTGTAATAATTTATTAGGTTTTATCTCACTTGTCAGAAACTGTAGGTATGGCAAAAATGTCAAGTTTGTTTATGGAATGTAAGCAGTAAGGCTAGAAGATTCTTTAAACCAATATGTTGTTCTTACTTAGGAGTTTACGCATTAATGCTTTATTTTTCCTATTCTACTTTCGATGTTTTTTCTGAATTATGAGTTACATAACATGTTTATATTATGACTTTCCTTCCCTGATGTATTTTTGTTTAAGACTGCTCTTAAATGCAACGAAGTCTAACGTTATTAATGTTTTTGGGAAACATCTGTCATTGGTCTCTTCAGTTTTCTCTAGTACGTGACGTTACTCCGAGAGATTGACCTCTTCACACAAAATAAGTGGGAGTTCATAAACTGGTCAACATAAGGGCTACTTTAATGATGTATATTTGTAATCTTGCTGTTCCAGTTCAACTCCTTGAACTGTGTCCTCCATGAAAAAGTTTCCCCAGTCCTGTAGTGTAAGAAGCTGTTTATCAAGCAGCAGCGACTTAGGCAAATACAGGACGGAGAATAAGATAATGCTGTTGCGTGCAGCAAAGTTGTTTAGGGTTTTTTTTTTGTGGGTTTTGGGGGTTTTTTTGGGGGGGTGGGGGATTTGTTTTTTTGACAGCTCATTAAAAGCAGAAAGTTGTTTTCTGAAGTGGTATTTTTGTTGTCCAGTCAGATAGCTGTATAATGTTTTAATCTCCAAGTATAGTTTAGATATTAACTGTGTAATACTAAACATTTTAAAATTCTCTAGTTGGCTTTGGTTTAGATACTAAAGCCTAGTGGATAATGCCAAACAAAGTAACTAAGGTTATTAAAGTGACACAAATTCTGCTGGGAGGACAGATGAGTCTAACAAATTTATTTTATTTCCTTCAAAAATGTGTTTAAACACATTAACATAAATGGTTGCTGATTCCAGTCAATGCACTGAAAATTTCTCTCATTGGTCCTACCATCAAGCAGTTTGGAATTCTGAAGAATCCTGAAATGTTGTGCAGACTTTTTTCTTCAATTTCACTATTCCTTGTCTCATGATTATGACCTCTCTTCCCCAGCAGTTTAAGGTAGTGTTTATTTGGGAAGTCCTAAGTGAGAGCCAAGATGTTTCTTGAAGTCAGTCTACTGGCCTGTGTGAAAATAAGAATAAATATAGGTTTTGGTGGATGGTGTTCTGAGAGTTCAGTTGAAATGCATATACATAGTAGTTTCTTCTGAATTTTGTCAGTGTAAGAAGTGTTTTGTCTGTTTAATGTTAACTAATGTATAAAAGCCTCCAAACAAAACAAATAATACCAATAAAGGAAGGGGATAAATGAGAAAAGTGGATAGGATGTGGTTTGGACACAAGGATTTGTGGATGATAGGTAGCTGACCGGTTTCTAAGCATCTAATTTGAGCAAAAGACAGTATTCATGCTTTGGCTGGTGCTCTCCTGCCCTTGTTATGTTTACACACATACAATTTTGTCTGAAAGGACAGAAATTTCTGCCAGCCCTGGTATGAACTGTGGTTCTATGCAACAATACTTAAAAGGTGTGTGTGAAGGTGACATTACTTACACACGGCAATAATTTAAGAAACAACAGGATGCCATTTTTTTGCAGTTCTTGTTTGATGTTCATGAGAAACTGGGAAAACATAAGCTCTGTTTAATTTATAGCTACAGTAATTGAACTTATTGAGATGATATTAGAGTGTTTTGGCATCTTATCAAAACGAGGGCAGGATTAAAGGTTGTTTGGAGTTGTTATCATAACATGTTAAGTTTAAATTCCATTCTCTGGTCTTTTTAAAATGCATTATTTTCTTGGGACTTTGTCTAGAGAATCCATGTAAATGCCATGCTAAGTATCAATGAAAACATTGTAGTCCTGTGCTAGTATAGAATTAGATATTAGGTTTGCTCTAACATTTCCTGGGCCAAAGCAGTTTCAGAGGAATAACTCCTCTGAAATAACTCCTCATAAATCTGTGTTCACTTAAACATCAAATTTTATTTTAAAATTCCTTTAATAACTTCTAACACACTTTTGTGCGTTAAGGCAGGTATGTTGAGCTGGATTTAAGTTAATGCATGTGGCTTCTTACTATTCAGTTAAGATTTTTTGCATCCGTGTGTCTGTGTTAATGTATTAGTGCTTGTGCATGTTCCTGAAGCTTTCTGACAAGGCAAGACATTTGTAGAAACAGGACTGTGATGTGGATTCTGTTTTCTCTGGCTCAGGGAAAACATTCTCTGAAATTTTTTTGCCAATTTCTTGTTTTGTCTATTCAGACCTATTTAAGTCATTGTCATCCATATGTCAAGCTGGAAGACTCGGAGTTACATAAAACACAGTGCTGTACAAGTGCAGCTTTTGGGTTCTGGGTTAGAATGTCCCTATATGTTTGATGATGTTGAAATTGTAAGACTTGAAGTCAGAATTCACCTTTTGATGTACAAATTTTGTCAATGCACTAAACACAGAATTCTATCTAAAACATTGCTGCTGGGGAAATCAAAGTATATGTATATTTATTAAATAAATGCAATATTAGACTTTTTGAATCTTTTAAGTTATTGTAAATTTCCATAAACTAATGGCGTGTGTATATACAGTGTTCAGAGTCACCAACATGTGATATATAGCCATATAACAGAGAATTTTTCTTTTAAATTGGTTGTAAACTTGATTTTTACTTTAGTAAAAGGTGCTGGTGGAGAAAAGCTTCATTGTAATGGGTAGTTTTAAATTTTCTGTAATGATTTTGTAGCCCAGTGTTCGCGAGTTTGTTTTTTGAGAAAGACATCTTTTGAACTTCAAGTGTATTTTAATCTAGTTTTCTAAATCTGTACCATACTGTCAGAGACAATCAGTGGAGCTGTCTCATATGTGGCATGTGCCCTTTTTTGTAGTGCAGGTCATGCTAATGTAAGGACAAAAGGAAAAGCCAGATTTACCATTTTTTAAGGTAGAAATACTAACTGTAGTGCTGATGAGTGCATCAGACAACTACTGCTGTCATGATTAATCAATCCTGAAATAACCAGCTACAGCTGGCAACAGACGTGTACAATTATGTAAGTTTAGACATTTTCATAGTTGAAGTGGTTGGAGTGCATGTTCTACTTTTCAAGGGGGAGTGACTTACCATGTTTTGGGTCTCATTTTGGGTCACAAACACTTTTGTTAGAAGGTTAAGTGTAATTTCCTTTAGAATTGCCCCATGGACTCTTGCAAGTATTTTGTTTTAAAATGGACGAATTTGGATTTTGTAGAAGAGAAGTGAGGCAGACATAAAGGACCTCCCTCCAAAACTAATCCAGTGTTGTCTCTATGAGAGCACATGACTGGTTGTAATAAACACATAGTAGAGCAAAACGTGTATCGGATTTATTTTTGTGTTAATCTTGTGTCTTTGGTTGACAGCCCCTTTTTCCACGCCATATGGTCTCAAACCACTTCTTCAAGAACTGCTCTGTTACAAGATTCCATTAAAATTCCTTAAGTGATTCCAGAGACAGCTCTTCTTTGAAAAACTTAGACAACAAGCTGCATTGCAGTCATGCAGTCTTCATTTCTGCAAGCGTTGAAGTTCTGGAATGTTCTTGGGGGTTTTGCTAGCTTTCTTGTGAAGTGAACATAGTTTTTTCTTCCCTAAGTAAAATTTCTATTGGGCAACTAATATTACAGAATACTTTAAAGTAGATAGAGGAATACAAAACTACAGGTTAATTTCTTACATGGGTTGTTGTTTTGATTTTTTTAGAAGCATTGAAGTGAGCCTGCTCTTGGAAAGTACTCCCTAATGTTTGTCAGTGCTTTGCATGATCCAGCTCTGTATCCGTGACGGTTAATATGTGACATGAATTCTGAACTGCCTTGGAGTTGTGAGAGATTTGAAGTATATGATACAAAGCCTAGATCGCAGGGCTGCCTCTCACTGTTTTTTTGTTTGATTTTTCTCTTTACCAGTGGTGGTAGGAAGCTGCAGTGCTGCAGCTGTGCATTAACCACTTCCTGCCTGTCAAAGAAACCACTACTCTGCTCACACAGCCACCCACCCCTGCAGTTTGTTGCAGCGTAGCAAAGACAGAGATGCTTTGCAGTGTAAATTCTTTACCTCCTGCTGAGTTGTCACTGATTCGCTTCTCTTGAGTGAACACTGCAGCCATCTTAGTCTTATTTTCAGTACTGCTTAGACAGAGCAGTTTCAGAATGGCTGAAAAAGTGAGCTTCAGTGTAGCAGTTCAGCTTGGCTGTGTGCAAATGAGCAGAGCTGTTAGCATCACGTGCTCCAGACCTTAGAGGTGAGCACCACCTCTACTTTGCTGAGAAGCAATTTAAAACCTTGGTTAGGCATGATTAAAGCTAATTCTAAGCTATATCAAATACATTGAAATGCTGTAGTCTTTTTTTTTTTGTTCAATTTTAGTGTGTTTGGGTTTTTTCATGATTTTTTTTGTTTGCTTAGTTTCCTCTTTGCTTTTGCACTGGATTAATTCACAGATCTGTTTTGTCTCAGTTACAGAAGAGATTAGGTGGGACAGGACAGGTCAAATATCGTATGTCTTCCTAATCAAATTACTTTGTTTTGGCTTACCTTCTTAGCAGGCCAGAAGAGCTCTCATTCTGTGCTGTTGCTTTCTCAAATGGTTTCCTCATACTTTAACTGAAGAATGAAATAAACTCTTTACAAACTTCGTTAAATTTTTATAAATGAAATTTGATGATCATGTTTTCAATGTGTAATTTTTCCAATGGTAGGTAATTACAATGCCTATATAAATACATTAGAAAAACAATGATTATGTAAATGTTACATAACTGTTTTGCAGGTAGCACTTATTTGCTACTCAAGAATAACACTAGATTTCATGGAATTTTTACAAGTGAAGTTTTGAGATCTGTTGTTATTTCTTTTGTATAACTTAATTGAAATCTGAGTTTCAAAGTGCTAGTGGTTTTACATGGCCTCGTGTGTTCTGCTGTGTGATACTGGTTGGTGACCTAGCTGTCATCCTTAAAACTAATTAGAAGGTACTGTCTGTGTCCAGGGAAATAATGTTAGGAGAAAAGTAATGCTCAATTTTTTTTCACTGGGGAGTTGGACAACAGAAGAAAGAAGGTATTTTTCTTCATGACTTTCTGTATCATTTTCTTGTTCTGTATCTTACATCTAGTTCAGGTCTTCATGGCTTCTTAAACTGCAGATAAGTTAAACTAAGAGTAAGTATTAAACAGGAAAGCTTCTTGAAGTTCTCCAGAAACATCAGGAGCAGCAGATGAGCTGGGTAACTCATCGGTATGTAGCTCATAGTATTTTCCTAGCTGAAGTTGAACTTAGTGCTACAGATGTGAAAGTTAGTCTAAATGCCGACAAGCTTAGTCCTTCCTAAGAATTTCTGCACATTAATTTGTTGTTTTCAGTATAACCTATAATAAAGTACTTGGTGGTTAAATCAGTTTTAAATATCTATTCTTATATATTATCTTACACAGTTAGTTGTAACACAGTGGTTATAAAGACACCGAGTATTCTGTGCAGACATTGCCCGTCAGATTCTCAGGAGATGGCATTTCTCCATATTTATTTTGTTCATTTGCTAAAAATAAATTAAGTCAGTAAAATACAGAATTTTTAAGGTGAGATGGATTAGCGACTTCAATTAACAGTAAATTTCTAAGTAATTGGTCATAGAATTTTTCTGCTTTACGGTAAGAGATAACAGTAATGCAAATACGTCAATAGAGGTGGTGATGAAAAGCAGGTAGTTTTATTGTTTTTATTGCTAACGGAACTTTGTTTAGTGAATTTGATTTACAGCAGATTTTGGTTCATAGTGGCTTTTTTTGATCGGTAAGATAGTTAAGATCCTGGAAACATTTGGGTCCTTTAAAATGTCTTAAAATTCAAACAACAAATTCTAATCAAAGACATTTACCTTGATAAAATGTGAAGTTTTGCCATATATTTATCTCATCTAATGAATGTAGATTAATTACACAGTGCAACAATAATCTTTCTGGTTTTCTGCAAGATACTCTTGAGTTATCCTTACCCCAATCTTATAAATGATTACTGAGGTTTGTGTTTGTGTGGTTTTTAGTCAGTTACTGTTCATTAGTTCCAGATGTTAGTAAGTTATATTGTTCACAGGAAGCAGAAACGTTTCATTCTTTGAGATCACCAAACTTCTACTTTATAATCTCTGAAGGGGATGAAATTTTATGTCTAAAACATACTTTACCATATACATCCTGTGGTAATTTGTTGGTTTTTGGGGGGTTGGGTTTTTGATGGGCCGGTGTTTTTTTAAAGAAAACAGCAGGCATATAAATATTGCCCAGTGCTATTCGTTTTGCTAATTGAAGATTTCTCTGTTAAACTGTGCTTTAATGGAAGCATAAGGAGTACTTTGGACAATCGCTATAAAGAGTGTTTTTTGATGCGTATTACATTTGAATAAAATACTGTATTTTGAGACCACATCTTTTATATAGTCCTTTTAGTAACTTTTTGTTGCACATGGTTTCTTTTCTGTGAGCTGAGTAAGCTTACTTCCATTTTGCAGAAAAGGTATGGAGCGATTGCCAGAGCTCAGAGAAAAGACTCTTTGTCTCTGTGTTTCCCATTCCCTTAGATTTTGGTTTCCTTTGCGTTTTAACAGGCCATTTTGAACACAGATCCATTTTTGGAAATCTTGTACAAAATGACTGACTGGCCCAGCAGGGAGCTGTAGTGTTTTGTTCTAGGAACTGCATGGGTAGGGTGGTTTGGTTTGGGGTTTTGTTGGTTGGTTTTCTTTTTTCTTTCCTAAAATAGGTGTTGGAATGCTAAAAGCGTGGTAGGTTTTGAGACCTGTTTTGCATATGGGCTACATTCCTATTTTCAGAAATCCAAGTACATTGTAATGCTTTTTTTATGGTAGTACAAGTAGCTGAAAGCATAATCTCTTTCACTCCCATGGTGCTAATAGTTTGGGTCTTAATCGAAAAGAAAATGAAAACCACCAATTTATGTGCAAAGAAACAGGGTACTTGAGTGCTGAAACACTCCCCCCACCACCACTTTTATTAAATACATTAAATAGATGTTCATGCTTTGAATTAGAAATACATGCATGTAATGAAGTAATGACTTCAACTGACTTGACTGCTATACAGTTTTAATGCAAGATACATTGTCAGACTGCAGTCAGTGTTCTTGTGTCTCTGTATTCTAGAAAAATTAGCTTTGTGCTGCTGATAGGTAAACTTGAAAGACAATCAGGAGTCAAATAAATGTCTAATAGGGTAATAGTCTCAAATGTACTTGATTTTCCAAGAGAAATACAATTTCCAAAAGAAAACCTGTAGTTTACTCTGGGAAAGTGTGTAATCCCCGCCCCCTTTTTTTTTTTTCCCCGTTCAAATACTGTCCTTTAAAAGAAGAATTTTCTTGCAACAACTATGCATCAATTTATTTAGATAGTTTATGCATCACCTATTTAGATTATGCATCAACTTATTTAGATAGTTTTTAAATCATAGTTGCCTTGGAACCATTCTAACATGGCTTGATTATTTTTTATGTTCCACTTACAGTTCTGAATTGTCTCTATTTGCACAGCTGCATTTTCTGTTTCGGTAAAAATTTCCAGAGCAAACAATTTCAGCCAGGATTTGAAATGGACTGGAACAGACTATTAAATAAATGCGATACTGTTTACTATATGGAAATCACTTTAAAACAGCTGACTTGTTTGGTTCTTTAGGTGGAAGTAAATAGTTACCAAGTTCTTAGAAATGTTTGGAATCTGAAATATTTAATTATGTTATGACTGTTATTAAACAGTTGAATTGGACCTTTATTTTTAGCTGTAAAATTTAGTAGATTTTTTAAGCCTGTACTGTTTTTGAAGGAATGGTGAGTAACCTGAATTTTTTACTGTCTTCCATCATCTTGATTTTTAGGTTGAGATCAGTTAGCTGCTTAGTAAATAAAATTCTTCACATAAATTTAAGTGAGCAAAATGTGGGAGTTTCGAAGTTGATGAGAATACTCATACTGAGGATTTTCCAGTTCTAGAGGAACGGGAGTGCAACATATTAGGCTGTCACAGCCTGGAACTTACCTGGTTTAGACACTTTCTCACCCCTTTTCTACAACAGAAAAGCTGATAGAGGTATTTTCAGTCCTCCCTCCCCCCTCCCTTTCCTGCCCTTCCTGTTCTTTCTACTGATACAGGCTTCTGCTACAAAATATCTTCAAATAAACCACGGTAGCTAAGATAACGATTTGATAGACAATTTTCCGCTTCAGAAATGTAAATAATTTTGTGTGTCTTTCAAACACTAATGTGAGACAGTTTTGGGAACTACTGAAGTTTTAGCTGACTCTTAAGTGAATAGTAATTTGATCTGGTTTGTTTTGGAGAAAAAAAAGTCGTAGAAGTGAATGTTTTGGACTTGTGTCAGAAGGCTCAGGGCCTTTCATTTTCATTTGCTCTGTGGTGGCTTGGGTTTTTGTGGTTTGGTGGGGGGTTTTTTGTTTTTGTTTTTTTTTTAAGGTTCTGTTTTTAGTTTTGATTAGTACCTATTGAACGCATACAGTTAATAGTAGCTGTTTTGAACACGTCGTGTTTTACTACTTTTGACTGCAACATTAGCTCTTTAAGGTCACTTCTCTTGGGGGAGTAGGAAGTTGTTCGCATGTTGGAGGAAGAGAACTGCCTCTGAAAATAATATAATAGCTTTTATGTGTTTCCACTGACACGGGCAAAACGTGGAAAAGGCAGGCAGACATTTTGGCTTTTTCTGTCATGGCAATCACCGGAGAATTATGATTGATTACGTTATGGTTTGTTGTCTCCGAGTTTTCTATTAAAAACAAACTACAAAACAAACCATGCTC
>VWZP01009783.1:1469011-1627937 GCA_013396995.1 Dicaeum eximium | reverse complement strand
CCCCCCCCCCCCCACACCCCAGGGGGGGGGGGGGGGAAGCCCAAGCTGGAAACAAAGAAAATCCCGCCCAAATCCAGTACTTTGGAGGCTGCTGAAGTGTCCCTGTACTTTATTTGGGGTCGGTTGCCAGCCCTGTGCTTGGCAGACAGAGACTGCCGCTGGTCTGGGGCTCAGCCCTACCCAAGGCAGCCTCTCTGCCCCGTGTAACCCAGCTGGTGCCTTTCTAACTCCTAAATCAATGGCTCCTCCTCTCTGTGAAAACGTTTTGTGTTTGAAACTGAGCTTTGTCATAGCCAGTGGTGTGAGAGGGAGGAAAGCACAGCCAGAGGGTGCGGGTGACTCTGCCGGAACGTTCTGGAAGCGGGGTGGTGCTTCCCGCAGACTGCAGATGCAGAGCTCGCCCGCAGGGGCTGCCGGCAAGTTCAGGCATGGACTTCCCACAGCGGACTGGAGCCTGGAACAGAAAATGCTTCAAGGCTCTCATTTGTGCAGTGTGTGTTTTACTGTGTTAATAACCTTACTATTATTCAGGTATTTGTGCATAATGCTACAGAGCTGGGGTAGGGTAGGGATATGGCTATATTTGGGAAATCTGAGGGTTTTTTTTTTAAGCAGCACTGGTGCCCTTTTTAAGCTCAGAAGCTGTTAATCCGATGAGTCATTCTGCAAATGACAACAGAATCACTAAAAGATGTATTCTGCATGTGCTTAAATGCACTAGCATGCATAAATCAGTCTGAAACTAAGACAAATCAAAAGAAACAGGTAACATAAAAAGGATGTTAGTGATTTTCATTTTAATGTGAAAAATCAGTAGCTTTCCCTTACAAACCACTCTAGGGGTTTGGATGCAAAACGTGAGGATAAATTATAAAAATAAAGGAGGAGCACTTTGTATTGCTAAATATTTTCAGACACAAAAATGGTATCTTTCTGATATTACAGATGAGTACATTGTGTTATTCTCAAATAACGTAGAACCAGCCATACATGAACAAATTGTGCTTGCAGCAGAAAATGGGACATCTAATCCAACTATATATAGCCTTGACACTGCTTGCATTCTAAAGAGGAACAATGCAGGGAACTAGAAGAGGACAGGGGTGTAAAGCAGGCTCTTTTAGTCCTGAGATGCTCTGCCATGTTCAAATCAAGAAGCATCCCTGTCTCCATTACTTTGCTTTTTCACTAAATGGTGCCAGGCTGCAACTACAGCTACCTATTGCTAAGTGTGTAGCTAAACTTGATTTTGCTTACGGTTTCATGAATTTGTGTTTATAGCTAGTATAATAAATAGTGTACCTATTTGCATTGGTTCTTTCATGCCCTAAGAGTTCGTGCAAGGCAGGTGGTGAGGGGGGAAGAGGTATTGGTGAATGAGTCATCCTTAACACACACACACACACTCTTAAAGCCTGGCTTCTTTTTTGTTTTCCCCAAAAAAGTACAGTGACTTTTAGAATTAACATTGTCAAATGTAACTTATTCATTTATTTAATTGACTTTGACTGGAAGGAAAAGGTAGGATTTTTAAAATTAGATACTAAAAGTTAAAGTGAGGCTAAAGTCCAAGCTTCTTCTGCTACCTGTCACTGTATCTTAGACGTACATTAAAAGATAATTCTGGTTGAGAGATTTTTTTTCTCCTCCTACACCTAACTAATTAAAAAAAGTTAAATGTGAAATAGAGACAATAAATTAAATTGACAGACATGTTACTTTTCGGTATTAGATTAAAAATTAATTTGTCTTACTTGGAACTAACATTTATTTCTTGTTGGAAATTTGCAAAATACTGGAAATACTAGGTTAAGAATACCTGGTTGCCAAGCGTAGTGTGGTTTTTCAGGTGTTACTTCTGTTGCTAGACAATGACTATGAACAGTATGTGTAGCATCCTACTTGAAACAGGCTGCAAGGTGAAATTTATTTTGCAGACACTATTGTGAAACTGAAAATTGTTGTTTATATGAACAATGAGAGCAGCACTTCTAATACAGATCTGGTTTATTAGTAAGCAAATACCTAGAAAGATATATTCTAGAACCCATGGGGAGGGGCAAGGCTTTGCTCAGCAATATCCTGCTGCAATGTAGTCTTGAAATCAGGCCCCTTTATGTAAATTTTTACTGGCGCCAGCTAGCTGAAACTGCAGTCTGGCTCAGTGTCGGCAGCAGCTAACATGTGTCATGGACTTCTCCTTCACACGGGCTGCAGGAGCACTCTGGTTTCTGGACGGAAAAAGCAGCACTGATGAATGTGAAAAGATGTACAAAGGAATCTAGGTGTAATTAGATTGCTAGTAAGTGAAAATACTGAGGAAATTCCAGCTTTCTTGGGTTTTTTTCAGTGTGCTGTCTTGCGCTGTGCTGTAATAAATCTATGCTTGTTGGTACTACTGTGGTATGTGGGAGGTACTTCACTGCACATAGTTGCTGCAGCACTAATAGTTGGCAGCACAGAAGGCAGTACAAAGAGTGCAACTGGAGGCACTTGCAGCTGCAACAGTTTCCTCAGAGGCTGTGGCATGCTCAGTGAGCTGCAGGGGCACTCTGACGCATTCAGCTACTATGTGGAGAAGTAGGAATTCCAGCAGGCTTTAAGGAACAGATGTAGGCTACTAGCTGAGAGGTATAGCAGCATAGCTCAGGCTGGCTGAAAACCAGTACTCATGCTGTTGTGTAAGCAAAACAATATCTTAGTATCAAGATGGCCGACCTGGAAGTCTACTTCTAGCTCATAATACTTATGCAAATGAGCTGCATGTCAGTGGCTTACTCAGAGGAGGAAGCTCATTTTGCACGTGCCATCTTCTCATAAGGTAAGAAATTCCACTCATTTTCTGCATTCATGTTTTAGAGAACTTTGAAGTTAATATTTCATTTAAGTCCCACCCTCCCACTTTGGCACAATGCCAGGAATTAAATTTGAATGTAAGTGGCATTTGCTGGAAAACCCAAAAGTCATTTGTTCTGGCTGAATTTATATTGGGGTTGCTGTTTTTAGGGGGAATGTTACATAAAGATTATTGTAGACTATTTACTTTAGTAAAACCAAGTACCAGGTTTTAACCAAGTTAAAAAATATTCAAAATGTGAGTATGTAGGTTTTGTTGGTAATGCTACTGCTTTTGTTTGATTTGATTCAAACCTCTGCTGTTTTGCTAGTATGTTATTTTTGTCTCTATAGTGACATTAGTTGATGCACATGGAGGCTTAGCAATAGTGAGGGCTTACCCTGGAAAAGGTGCAGAGTTGACAAAGTTGAATCCACCAATTGTGTTTCGGCTTCATGGTGTTATGAAGGATCTTTGTTATCCTGGTTGTAGTTTGAATTTTCTTCTTGTTGAGATTACAAAGCTGTTAAAACAATTAGATACTGAACTGTTGTCCATGTATCTTTTAGTATATATACTTTCTTAAATGCCTATATGTGCACTTTAAAAAGCTGTTTTCATAAGAAAGGAACTAGATCAGAATATGGTGTTTTTATCATCTCCCCCCCGGAAGGCAATAACTTTGTCTTAGAGCAGGAAATTTTAATAGAATTTAAGTATTGTTAGTTACATAATATGCTCTGTTGTGGTTTTGCATGTAGTGCATGAAATGGCTGCATGAGGCAGATGTGCTAGGTGTGCACAAATATATTTGTGTCGTTTCTATTTTATAAGTTGAAGTAGTGACAGCATGGAAGACTGGAAAGGAGGGATGGTAGAATAAAATTACTTGAAAGGATGGTCATTGACCTAGGGAAAAGAGATAGTTGGAGATGCATGAACAAGCCAACAAAACATGGCCACTTAAAGGCAAACGTCAGCTCAAGATAGAGATGTGGGACTGGAAGTAGACAGGCCTCTTCTGGTTGAAGGAAAAATAAGATTCCTTGAAGAGGGTGAAACTAAAGAGGTAGAAGGACAGAGTAAGCAGATAAATGATTACAGCTTAAAATGGCTGTGATAGATATTGAAAGTATTGGAGGCATTCTGAAATGGCCTGGGAATTAAGGCCTGTAGAGTAAATATGCTAGGAAGGAGAACCGTAACTGGTTGATATTGTGGAGGGGAGAATTTAATGGTGATAGAGAAAGATAAACTTCTTCATTCATATGGCAGAGAAAAATGCTGCAGGCCTACAATATGTACAATATTTTCTGGAGGCTGACTTAAAGCAAACCTTAAATGGTCAAAATTAAAGATGCTTTCCTTTGTGTCTTTTATACATTTTATAAATGGAGGCATTTTAGAGTATAATTCTTACTGTCTGCTTCTAGCAACTAACTCTGGGTCACATTTGGGAAACTTCTGGGCAAGAAAAACGAAGTTTCTTGTAAATGATCACCCTAAGTGACTGTGCAGATGCATTTTTCTCCCTGTGATTTTTTATGAAATTTGGGAAGGCAAGCAGTCTAAAATACCTGTGTAAATTCTTCATGTATTTCTGTATTTCTGAAGTGGTATTAGTGGATTGTTGCTTCATCAGCTGCTTTTCCCCTTCAAAAAAGAGTAAAATAAAGGATGTTTTTTTGTAGAACTGCTTTGAGCTCTTCACTGAAGAAGTCTTTTGCAGACCAAGTACTACCAACTGATGAATACATTGGACAGTTTCACTACAGCCTGGCCACTGTTTTTTGGGACCAGGCTCAAAAACTTTTTACGCACTGTTCTGCCAAAATCATTGCCAAATAATGTATCAGTAGAGGTAAACTTGCAGCTCCTTTTTTTGGTATTATACTATACTGTGAATCCTAGTTTGATGTTCTGTGCAGACTATCAATGCTTCATGAATTTGTAATATTGTTTTCTTTATTTTTGAAAATTTGCATTAGCAAGCAAAACAATGACCTCATTACTGGAAGAAATGTTCTGCTTTTGATCGCTTCCATCGTTTCCACTTAGGAATGCAACACTGGCGTTGGAGGTGGCTCTAGACCTGGTTTTTCTGGTGTCCTAAACAGCTCATATACCTAGATGCTTTTCGTTAGTTCACTAAGTTAGTGTGTATGATGTCACTAGTCAGCATGAACAAAATGTTGCTGGCTGACCAGTCCACACATTCGCTGCCAGCAACCATGCAGAGGTGATGGTTTTGAGTAACTGCACACTGGGGCTTATGGTGGCTTTGAAAAGAAGTCATCACAAAAAAACCATCTGTCATCCTAGCTGTGTAGTTTAAACCCAGGAAAGCCTTCCAAAATTACTTGTGTGTCCTGCATAATGGCAAGCCTCATTGGGGTCACTAGTAAACAGATATAAGAAATACTTTTGGAAGTGTAAGTTGATCTCATTTGAGGCCTGTAGCTTCTTAATCTAAAAGGCAAAGGTTTTTATTGACTAGATGGAACATCTCTTCAATCTTCCTTTTTATTTTGCTTTTGTATTCTCTAAGAAACCTGGCATGCGAATTTGCGGGACTGCTGTAGTCAAAGAACACTTTGTGTATCCTTTTCCTGCTTTATTCTTCAAGGATCTTAGACTAAGAAACCAAGGAAACACAAAGATGGATTCTTCCATCATTATGGAAAAGAAATACCTTTAGACTACAGATTTTCATTTCAGTTTCTTATTTAAAAGTCCATATTCCTTTGTAATATTAACAACAAGGTGTAATTCACAGAAACTACTTCACATTGCTTCTGTTAGGATTTTCCTACAGATATGGCTGTTGACATTTGGTCATCCCACAGCACAAAAAATAAATAGTACTTAGCAGCTAAAGTGATACAGCACTTGCTAATTGACTCCTTTTTATTAAGACTCATATTGCAAGATGAGAAAGTCCAATAGCTGGATTGCTTGTAGATAATTGGTTTTTTTTACTCTACATCTTTGAGACGTCTGCCTAACATTAGGTTTGCCATCTCCTATTTCAGATGATAATTAAGCACTTGCTTTTTTCCCCTGATCATTTTAAGGTAATGATTTGAAGAACTGTTGCCTGAAGTACATGCATGACTCCACTTATTTAGTATTTCATAAAAACATAGCTATTTACACCTCTCATCACAAGAGTCTATGCCTAATTATTAGCATTTCATCCTCTCCTCTTTCTTCCTCAATCATTACTTAATCCAAAGGGAGATGTCACAGTATTTAGTTAATGTAACCAAACTCTTTTAAGAAGACATTGAGGAGTACTTCTTAATGCTTAAGTGCTACTTAATAAGGACAGGAGAGAATGGGACTCTGTATGGATATTGACTGAACTATTTAAGATGATACTGCATAGCACTGGTGCTGCTTATTCTGCTAGAGTTCTGAAAAGCTTGTTGCCTCTTTTGAATATTATTACTGTATGCAAAGTGTGCGGAGTAGCTGTCCAGGGCATAGGATGCTGCCTTGTTACATAGGAAACCCCTCTGGATTAGATGACAGTCAGTGTGGGCAGTCTCTCAAGGAGCAGTAACCTCATAGCAATATTATCCACAGAAATATGCTGACTGTGTGGATTTTTGCAATAATTTTTCTTTTCCTGCCACTGTGAAATCTGCTGTTTGATATCTGTGTATTGGTAGAGTCACTGAAGGTCATTTACACTGATCCTTTTTTTGTAAGATAGGAGAAGATGTAAGGGCTCATGTGTCACGTTCTTTAACTGAGGGGGTTCAATCTCATGTATCAGAGTAGTATTATACTCCATGGTAAAAGAAATCTAGATAATATGCTAATTGCTCTATCAATTTTTTTATATCAATTTTTTTACATTCCTGTTAGTATGAAATTCTCTACTTCCTGTCCTTGCTTAACTTAGGTGGAGAAACAAGAAATCAGAAAAGGCAAGATGATTGCTGAATGTCTGTAGGGTTTCGTAGCGCTATGGTGACTATTCCTTGTCACATGCAAATATTCTAAGATCTTTTATCTACACATAGATACTTATAGAAGTGTAGGGAAAAGGAAGCTTCCCCCCCCACACACTCGCTTTTCCCCTCTGAAAAATCTATTTTATTGCATTTCATAAAACAGTTCAGAAAGGAGTGGAATGAGATGAGGTTATTTAAAGAATAAGTAAGGTTCCACTGAATATGCCAAAATGGCAAATATCAAAATTGAGATGAAACTAGGATGTTGCTTAGCAACTGTGGTAGTCTCTTGTAGCCACAGATGAATATAGTGAATGTTTACAGCAGCACTGCTGCTGTAAAGTGAGTCTGTCTGAAGGATTTCTAAAGAAACTACTTTTCTTCGTGAAATTTTATACCAATTTATTCCTCATTTTGGTGACCCTTTAAACTGCCTTTGTCAGGGATGGGAAACAAAAACCTGGCAATAAAACTTACTTTGCAAATTGATGTTTTTCTTGTTGATAAACAAAACTTCTACCAAATATTTTGGTGTTACACTTTATATTATAGCAGCAATAAACTCCAGTTTTCCTGTTCCTTGACTTGTCTTCACAATTGATGCAGGATTATACTGGGTTAGTCGTGCATGGGCTGCAGTTGCAGAATGGGGAGAAAAAGGTATTTCATTATATCTGAATAATATGAATTTCTTTCATTGTTTTTCCTCATTGCACCATATTTTGAAATCTAACTTCTTAGTTGTGAGCTGTTTCAAACATTCTTCTTAACTGAAATTTTGCCAGTGGAAGATGGGTTGTGATGGTTGAAACTCATGTATGAGAACACAGTTTAAAGTTGTGGGAATTTTAAGAGTGCTCATTTTAATCAAGTTTTGTAGGTATGAGGAGCTTATACAAAAAATGTGTTGTATTGCATTGCATTTCCAAGTTTATCCTGATTTTTTCATGTGAACTCTTAGAATTAAAAAACCCACCCAAACAGGCATTGTTTTTGACAGGCACTTAAAGACTTTCTGTTGCTTGGTGTCCCCTAGTCTGGACCGCTGAAAATAACTTTTCCCTTCTAGAATGGGATTCTTAGGCCTTGCAGTGTACCTTGCCCTAAAAACAAAGACATTCATAGTAGTTTTTATTTGACATCCTGTTTGTCTATGTTGTTATTATGGATATTCATAGATAAAAATTGAAAATAACTTTGTACGAGCCTGTCAAACTTGATCACTCTTTGCAGTGTCTTTAAATATATTTCTCTGTATTTTTAGAAGCAGTATTTACTCAACAAATAGTTTATATCACCATGTCAGAAGACTAACCAGTCAAAAAAAATTAATTAAAGAAAAATATGCAAAATGAGCCTCTAATTTTATTAGTTGACCAAAGAAGGGGAAGTGAGGTGCTTGGAATTCATATCTCAGGTGTGATAAAAGTCAATGTCTTATATGAATTAGAAATCAAGTTTCAGAAACAATCTTACTTTAACTGCACGAATTTTTTTGCATATCTGACCAGACGTAGCAAACAAGATGAATTTGCTTTTCTGGGAGAAATTTCCGTAAGGATAAGTTCACTTATGCTTATTTCAGCCTGATGATCTGCTGTTTCTATATATTTTTTAGCTTCTATATACAAGAATTACATTTAAAACCCTATACAAATAAAACTAAATCTTCAAGTTCACAACCTAATTACCATTTTAGTCTTCTTTTATTGTAAGCCATCTGATCATGTTTTCCTCAGCCATACATATCTATATAAATACAAAATGTATGAAGTGTATTAGATGTGTCTATGTCTATAATATATTCAAAGAAGAGGGTTTTTGTTGTTGTTGTTTTATAATGACTTAGCTTATTAGTAGAAGATTGTTTATCTTGAAAGGTACCTTCTCAAATGTGCAATAACTGCTCCCTTGTTGAAGATGTCACAGTCCTTCAGAAGACTGGTGGAGTAGTCATCTGACCACCTTTAGAAGTCCCATTTTAGAGGAGTTTTAATATCTGACAGCTAATACTGATCTTCTGGTAATGAAATCAGTTGTACAGCTTAGTTCATAGAATATCTTAGATTGGAGACAACCTTAAAAAGATCATGTGGTCTAGTCTTTCTTGAGAAAGAGAGCCTAGATGAGATTATCTGGCATCCTGTCCAATTGCATCTTGAAAACCTCTAGTGATGGGGATTTTGCCACATCCTTAGGGAGGCTGTTTCAGTGAATCATGTTATCCCTGTTCAAAAAAGAAAAAAGTGTCTGTCTTATACTGACACACAAGTCTTGTGTTTTCCTGATTGTTCACCTACCGACTGATTTCAGCGAAACTTTAGCCATACCCTGGTAAAAAAAAGGATTTTCCCATCAACTGTGTCATTACTTTCAGGACATTACTCTCATCTTCCTTTATTTTTGTTTAGATATCTTTGTTTTTCAGAGTATATGAGTTGACAAGAATTATTAGCATTAGGAGTAAGCAGGTCAGAAATGAATATATTGTGCTTTGTTGCTCAAGGTGCTGCTGATACAGATCAATACAACTGTGCCACTTAAAAGTAGCGTGGCATCATTTCAAAATTTATTCCTGCTGGTATTGAATTGAGAAGTGTAGTAACAAGATAGTAAGGAAAAGAGAGTGTCTCTTAAATGGTTACAGTTAAGTCTAGGATATTGCATTTGGTCTCCTAACAAGTCAGGTAAATGGCATACAGCAAGATCATACGTCTGCTGTCTATGCAGCAAGTATGGTGAGTAGGTGCGTGTGTCAAAGGTTCTAGAAAGGAATAATACAGTAAGAATTGGTACCCTTTCAGGCTACTTGTTATCATTAAAGCCCCTTTCAAAGCTAGTTCTGTTTTCCTTATTACTTATTTCTATGATTGGAACTACATTAAGAAATCATAGGTTTGTTTATCTCCTGCTTCCTGTTCCTTGGGCAGCTTAGGAAAGAATTAAGTCTGGCAATCTGTGTCTCTAGAGCTTGTTCTAGACATGCTGAAGTTAAAGAATCATGCATGCAACGTTTGCTTATGTATTAGCTAATGAAACATTTAAAGGACCATTTGGGTGACACATCCGGTAATTTTTGTTATAAGTCTTTACAAGTGTGTGATGTGACAAATCTTTGCCTAAGAGCAAATATGGAAAAATAATTGTCCACCCACTGACCCAAGAGAATTTAATCTGCCATTACAGACTTTCACTAGAGTAAGCCTTGCTCTGGTTGCATGCTTTGTACAGTAAAAAATTGACTGCCATAGAACTTTATTAGAAAGCAACTGTTTATCATTGTAAAAACATGAATAACGTGCATTATCTAGGATCCTTAGCATATTAATACAATGCGTTGCCAGTACTAAATATGTGCCTGTTTTTTTCTTCTTCTGTATCTAGTAATAAATAGAATATTAGATTGGCATTTTCTTTCCTAGTTCCCATCATTTCACAACATCAGTTTCCTCTGGAAACCATTTAGCCTTCTATAAATGAAAAAATGTCTTGTGGTAGGAGACACAGTTTCTAGTAAAATGCATTAGGGAGTAGCTAATTAACGTCTATAGGTAGCAGTAGCAGTAAGCTACCTTTCCTTAAAGAACATTTGCAACTAACACTCCTAACACTACGTACAGGTAATAAAGTTTGGGTAAACTACAACTTTACCAAGTAAATTTGTGTTTTGCTTTGTTTGGTGGTGATGGTGGGGTTTTCCCCCTAATTTTATTTTGAAGCTTTTTTATGCGCAAATTTTTGTCTTACTTTACTAATTTCCTGTTGGAATTTTTGTTTAATTTTTGTGATTCTGTTTTGTTAAGAAGTTGGTATCTTCATTCATAAGATATCAACTGTCTTCAGTGGTCAGTGTGACCTGCTTTAGCCACTTTTTTTCCTGTTCTCCTTATCTAATTGTGACAGTCTTAGAGAAAATATCTTTTTTTCATTCTAGCAGTGCTTGTGTGTACCTTATGTATCAGATGGCACCTTTCAGGCTACCGAAGAGCTAGGTTAGACAACTGTACATGTCCTGGGTGCTTCATTCATCTTACCATGTTGGCTTTCACCTGCCATTACCACTTCCATGAAACACAAACCTGGGAGTGGATGTGTTGAATAGAAAGGTGTGGAAACCTCTTTACTTGTTTCTGCTGCACTCAGAAGAGTTTATGCCATCAGTTCAGTACCGCTAAAAATGGAACTTTTGTAGATGATTCCTGTTTTGTAGGTTAAAGTCATAAAATTATGTACATGTAGATTACTGCTGGAGTTACTATCATGGAACATGTATGTACGTAGCATCTTTAAGATTTTGCACTTTACTGACTTCATTTTGTATCTAATATTTATTCTTAAAATGTCCTCTATTTACCGTTTCTTTTTTTTAGTTCTTCTGCCTCTCCTTCCAAATCCCACACTGTCTTTAGTTTCAAATGGAGGAATGGTACAGATGTGTTTCTGGTGAGGTGTGATTAACAAGGGGTAACTCAGGAGCCAAGAGCTTTGCGTAGGAATCCACATCTAGTAAGGATTAGGTGGCATTTCCATCTCACCAAACCGACATGGGGTATTACAGTAATAAAGATGGTTTCTGTTCCAGCTTGCTTAAAAACGAAAGTGACAAAGAGTGTGCACATTATAATTGTTTTGATTTGAAAAGCGAATGACTTCAGAATTTATTTTCGTCGATTAAAAGCCCCACCGAAACCCTGAGGGAGTTGCGGGCGCCGCCCGTCACGTAAGGCTGGCTGCGCGTGCCTGGGCCCCTCGCGTTGGCCGAGCCGCGCTCTCGCCCCGCTGCGGTGCCGCTCCCAGCAGCAGCAGCGCTGGCTATTTTTAGCCTGTTGCCAGGCAGATTTGGTTTATGCAAAGCAGCTCTGCGGCAGCCAATCCCGAGCGGGTATGCAAATCTCTGGCAGTCCCCGCCGTCGGGTAGGGAGCCGACGAGAGAACAAGATGGCTGCAGAGGTGTTGCCTTGGCCTGCTTCAGACACTGTCTGAAAGAAAACTCATTTTTTCATGTGGGAAATGGGAAATAGCCTCCCTGCCCCGAACTGCTCAGAGTCCCCACCGGGCTTCAGTTCATGGAAGAGCTGGTTTCCCTGCGCCCTTGGCGACCTGCCCCTTCTGTGCTGTGTGCTGCCTGTGCGGGGCAGGTCTGGTGCGGGTGAGGCAGCAGGTGTGCTGCCCCTGTGGGAAACGGTGTCTTCCCCGAGGGAAATACTGATAACCCTTCCAACACCCACTTACCAACCGCTGGTGGAACTCCATTTTAAACGGGCTTTTTTGTTACTGAGAAAACGCAAACTTTGCAAAAAAAACTCATTAAAGGTGCTTATATGTGTGGCAATACGATAATGTTTCAATGCAGCATCGCCTCTTTTGTTATAAGTTTTCTTTTCACTTCTGCTTTTAGTGACATTTGAGAAGTGACTCTTGGGACCACTGTCAATATCAGGTAGCTCATCTCTGAATTCTGATGTCGCTGAGCTGCCAGTTGGAAATGCGAGGTTACATCGCTACAGCTAGTTGCATATGTGATATGGGAACTAGTCTAGACAATAGACTGTTCAGGGTAGTTTTTTCATTACAATAGTGGTATTCTGCACTTTATCTAACAGAAAATAAGGGAGGCAAATGTGCATATGTTAGTGATACCATGTCAAAGTTGTACCCTGTTGAATTACTTAAAATTATACATTTAATATTTATAAATCATTTCATTATAAAAGGAAAAAATACTGTATTTTGTAATGCCTAGAAAAGCCCAAGCATGATCAGAATATCTTGCCTCTTTTCTAAGATTCTTCTCTTTCCACAGAGTGTCTCATATTTTTTGATGTGTAAGTGCATGAACAGTTAATTCAGATTGTTCAGGTTTTAAGTTTGGAATATCAGAAGTTGAGTAAATTTTTAGTTGTAGATGTGTTTTGACAGTTAGTGACCACATCTATGGAATTATTTGATCCTACCCATATTCAAGGATAATGGTAAGGAAATTCAAGCTGTTTATTCTATGCCAGAGATGGAACTGTGATCTAACATTGAGACTGTGTATTATAATATTCATCAGAAGTATCTTTAAATGCACAAATTCAACTTCATAGTCAGTAAACCCTTTTTTTTAAATAAAAAAACAAACTTCCTTAATGTTTGAGTTTGTGCTAAAAATCTTTCTGTAAGAAAGCTGAATTTTGCTGTTACCACTGTTTAAAACAGCAGGATTTGTTTAGTATTTGGAGATGTCACAGCTGAAATGAAAGCTGATGTGTTGTTGATAAAAACTGAAATCTCTAACACTTGTGGGAAGTAAGAAAACACATCATCATAGCCTTGTTGCTCTGGCTGAGTTCCAGTAATGTAGTTTTACTAGTTTAATAATCTAAGTAGCTGTTAAAATTCAATATACAGAAAAAGATAAAACTCATCTCAAAGAATCAGCTTAAGCTCCATGTGCTAAACAATGGGTGTTTCTAAGGGACTTGAGTTGCTTGTAAAAGTTTTGTAGGAAAGACTCTCCACTTGTTTTCCATTCTTCCATGTTCCAACAAATACAGTTATCTAGGCATAAAGTGATGAACGTGAAAGAATAACTCTGCAAAACCACCAGCAGATGAAGTATCTTAGCCATGTACACCCGTCAGTCATTTTTGTCCCATGAGGAATTCATTTTTCCCACAAGGCATCAAAGCCTCATGGGGGAAAAAAGCTTGAAGATTTGGTATGAGAAACAGGTTCATGAGCCAGTGTGAGAGGAGGTGTTATCCTCTTGAGGTAGAGAAGACACAAGAAGTGCTTCACTTACTGTGACACCAACGTGAGGAGAGCATAGTTTAAGTTTGTACATGATGCTATTTCATATACAATACAACATCACATAAACAAGACCAGCCTCTTTGAAACTGTACTGTGAGTTTACTCTGGTTTAAGAAGGCTTTAACCATATAGGTGCATGTTTTTCTTAGGCATAGATATATATGTGGGCTTCATGTTTTGCTGAATTTCAGAAGGCAGTTTTTTGCAAAGGTGGGGGAGCTTGGCCTCTGCTTTCAAGGCAGAAGTCATACTGCAGTCATGACAAAACATCAATTTTCGCTTGGAATACTAAAAAAGCAGTGGCATTTCATAGTATCTGAAGAAAGGAAGGTTTTCCAGATGCCATACTTGAACCCAGGCTGGATCTCAGAAGTTTTTCTGATTCAGCATTCAACATCGCAGGAATTCAGTCGTCGCCTAAAAATGCTCCCGCGCATTAAACACCTGTTCCTTATGGGGGCTGTGCACCCGCACTCGTGGGTCAGCGCTGTTGTGCACTGCAGGTGTCAGACGGAAATCCTGTGGCTTTCTATTGCGCCCTTTGGAAAATCCCGTTCGTTTAACGCGCGCCCCCGCGCTCGTGCCCGCGCCCGACGTCCGCCGCGTGGGGCTTGTTGCTGGGTGGGACTTACGGCCCTCCCGTCTGATTGGCTGCCGCGCGCCTGCTCCGTTCAGCCAATGGGAGGCGGCCCTGCGAGTCCGTCCCGCCGCCGCGAGGGCTGCGGCCGGCGGGGCCCCGCAGGCGCCCCCTGGGGAACGCCCGCGACACTGCAGGGCTCTGCCGCAGGGGAACGTGCCTGTCGTTCCCACACTGCGAACCGCAGCTCGGGATGTGGCACGGAGAAATGAGCCAAAGGGATTTGTGATTACAGTTCACCTTGTTCTGCTTTGTGTGCACTAGGTGAAATAGGGCAGGATGGTGACGTCATTTTTTTCTTAGAAAATGGTGTATTTTCCTCCCTACTCTCAGCTAACACTAACATAACTTTAGGATAAAAGGGACAAAAACTGAACTTGTCTGTAGTGTGCTAGAAGAGCTATTATTTGAACATACGATAATCACGTGATTTCTGTTTTGCTTATTACATTTAAAAACAAAGGTACAGTTGTATGTGGAGGTCACTAGGCTGGTGGTGTGTACTCCGTTCAGGCAGATCAGTAGATTTGTATTACTAGCAGAAAATCAAATTATTGGTGCATTATTTAATTACGTCTTTTATAAGAATAGGTCTCAAACAGGATTTTTTTTTTCTTCTTTGAAAATAGCTTGTAAATTTCTGACAACTTATATCAGAATTGCTGTGGAGGATTTCAACTGAAAACTGGTTTTTATGAACCACTACTTAAAAGGTAGGTTTTATTAACCACTTTCATTCTCTGGAACTCTCCATCTAGAACACAATACTCATGACCATTTGCTGCTTCACTTTCTTTGATTTGGCTATGCTACATTTTAAGTAGGGTTGCACATTTGAGCGCTGATATTCATTATTAGAGAATTTTACTTCTTCCATGTAGTTGTCGTGCTTTGGCAAACGTTTTATGGTTGTGGCGCATTTGGCTAGTGCTGCGTGCCCTCGAGGAGCCCTTTCCTGATGCTGTTCTAGACCCATGATATTATGCAAACCCCATTATGCACTTTTGTTTAGATTGCAGCTTCTCCCTTTCCCCCCCGCCCCCCCCTTCCTTTTCCCGTGACCTTCCCTTTGTCTGCTGCCTGTCTCTAGGCAGGATTCAGGCAGCTCCTTGCTGATTGGTTTATCGTTTTGAGCAGCCCATGGGCTGCGTACCTGAGCACATGATCATAGGCTGATCCATACCAGCTAATACAATCCTTTCTTGCTTTAGAGCTGCCGTCTCTTTACAGAGTAAAAATAATAAAAAATGAGGAAGTCGAGGGAAAACTTTTTAATTGGCTCAGAAAAGAGACCTTCCCATATTCCTAGCTGCACTGGCACATTTTGTGCCATTTAGCACACATTTTGACATGAGAAGAATTGCTAAATTTTGAAGGGAGGTGCCCAATGATGTCTCACATGACTAATTATGTATGACATGAAAGCTTAAAACAAAAAAGGGAGGTTTTGTATCTAAACAAATTAACACAGTGTGTATGTTGGCCTGTCAAAATGGTTGACTTTAATAAAATCAAAACAAAAAAAAAAATCATCCCAAAGCCTATATCCTTTTTTACAGCATTTAACCCTTACACAGGTAGCTGTACATGCTGGAGTATTTTTGTGCTGATGCATACAAAAGCCGTTCTTAGAAATAAAAGGTCCTCCTCTGTTGGCTTGGTGCCTTGGCTGTTGGTTTCCTCCTTGTGCCTGGGTCACATGATGAGTCAAAAAAGGAAAACACCCAAGCATCAGATAAGCGAGGTGTGTAACAAGCATAGCTGTACTTCATGTTGTTAACTATAAAGGGAGACTACCAAAATACATTCATTTAGAATAGTAGTAGCTTGATGAGTTTTATTTGGGCAAGACTGAATCCATGTAATTTGCTCTGTTGCTCTCTGAAGGGGTGCACCTTGCCGCTCTGAAAGACTGGAAACCAGTATTTATCAAATGGTGGCCGACTGGCTTACACTGGTGTGACTAAGCCTGTCTGGACTGGCTACCAGTTGATTTGTTTCTCTTTCACTCAGCTCTCACATGAGTCTGTTCTTTGGCTGCACTGTGCTCCCTTGTGGGTATGGCTGGAAATGCTTAAAGACTGGTCTGCCCTGGTATAAGAGATTTTACTTTTAAAAGATGAACCCAAAACACTGGTTCATCTTATCTATGCTTACAGTTTTGTCACAGTAGCTTTTATAGAATATTTTTTGGTAGCTTTAATCAAATATTCTTGGTTGCAAAAGATGTTGGGATTGAGCGGGAAAATATGCATGAGTTACTCCCATAACCAATTAACAATGGAATTTTGAGAAGCCTGTATTTCCTACAGGTTCTTTCTAGAACTGTGTTAGTGCTTTGTTTTTAACTAGATTTGATATAATATCCTAAGATAAAAAGTGAGCATAATTTTTAAATGTATAAGCAGTTCAAGCTTGTTCATTCAATTTTATTTTTCTTCAATAAAAAAGTAAGGATGTATCAATATAAAGGGATTCTGATGTTTGAGTTTTTTAAGACTGCTCTATTTGGCAAATGTAAAAAGAAGTGTTCTTTAATTTCTTGGTATTTAGTCTATATGAAAAATGTTAATGAAAAACTGCTTAGGTAACTTAAGGAAATTAGAACAGCAAATACTAATTTATTTTAAGTTATATGGTTATTCAAGTGATGCACTTACAAATTTGATTTTAAGACATCTGTAAATGTTACCTTGATCTGTTAGTGTATTTTCTAGTCATAGGAAAAGTAAGACTGTGAATTCTGTAATACATTTTGTAAATTCTGGGTAATGCCTATAAAAGAAAACACTGTAGGCTGGGAGATTGAACTATCCTATTGTAATTTTGATGCAGAGGCCCTTTTCTCGTACTGTGCTACCAGAAGGTTCTCACTGGTGGCTCACCTATTAGGAGTTCTTAGACTAGTTCAAGATTAGCCAAGCCTGATTTTTTTTTTCCAAATTGCCTCTACAAGATAAAAATCCTAAACAGCATGTGTGTTGGTTATAGGGGTTTATATACATGGAACGTGAGTATGATGGTCAGCATTCTATCTCATTACAGTCTGATACGTGCTTTTGTAATGATGTGAAAATGTCTGCCTTCCATTATAAGTTCTTGGGAAGACAGAAGGGATGTGATTCCAAAAATTATACTTGCATTTCCAAAATACTAGAGATTCTTACATGTTTCATATACCCTCAGGTCTAAAATTCTTGCATTAAATATATTCTTTTCTGAAAGAATATGAAAAAGTTGTATTTAGCATGTAGACAGCTCTGGAAAGGCATTAACAGGTCACCTGGAGTTCATAAGTAATTTGACTGAAAATGGTTGTGATGAGAACCTTTTTTCAACTCAAGTACACTGGTGTTTCAGATCAGTGTTTCTGTAAGTGTTATATTTTGCTCCCACTAGTGGCAATGCAGTAGTAGACAAACCAGTTCGGAAAATCTAGGTCAGAACGGCAAAAAAAATGTCATAATGGTATTATTGAGAGTTCAGAAATCGACCTGATAAAACTTTTGTCCAAATTTGTTCATCTGTTTCTGAGGTGTGAGTCAAAGTGTTAAGCACTATCAGTAACCTAAATCTGAGGATTCTAGATTGTTTTGCAGAAAAGAACTCATAAAAAGGGAAAGGGAAGCTCAGTGTTAAGTTAAAAGGAAATATAAAAAATTGCTTTGTGCTTTGTCCCTGTTTTTGTCAGGTCATGTTAACTAAGCATAAAATAAGCCTTAGCATTATAATGTAAGGTATGTCATTGTCCTGGTCACCCTAGGACAGTCATGACTGTGGGGTTTACAGTAGCATTTATACTGTATTTTAGAACATATATTCTTACCTTACAATGTAGAATATTGTAGTTAGGGATAAATGTTAAATAATTTTCTTCACAAAAAATTGTTCCAAATAAGCTAGGAAAGATCCAGCAAACCAAAATGACAGGAGCTAAAGCCTGTGACCCATGATGAGATGCTGAGGGAGCTTGACAGCTTCAGTCGGCTGAAGAGAAGGCTAAAGGGCAATCTTAGCATTGACTAAATAAAACTTGTAGATGAGGTCAGCTACAGAATGGAGTAGAGCCATTGTTATTTAGAGGCTGTGGTATCTGTATTCTGAATGTTGCAGCTTGGTTCATAGAACTGTAGAGTTGTCAAATATCCTGAGCTTTAAGGGACCCACAGGGATTGAGTCCAGCTCCCTGCCTGGCACAGGACGACCCCAAGATTCATTCCATCTGCCCGAGAGGGTTGTCCAAATGCTCTTGAACTGGTGGTTACACAAAACTCTCATTGATCTGAGCTAGTGTTAGCAGTAGTCCTGCTTTCTTTTACCAAAACAGTTTAAAATAATTTATATCCCACCTGAATAGACAAAATGCAATTTATTTCTTAGTTTCTTAGCTCTGTAAAAGAAAATTATTTGGGAGCTGACACAAAACTAATCATACTAAGTATTTAAAGTGCATCCTTTGCCTAATAATTCTGTTGTGTCAGTGTTGCAAACATTTGCCTATCTGGTCCTTGTGGGGAAAAAAGTTACATTGCAATAACTGCCTGATTGTTTTCTCTTTTAATTACTATTAATATAATTTTTGCGTGTTTTTGAGAAACTTAATAAAACTGTATGCTTGATAGAAGTAACTTTATGATGGTTTGTAGCTTCAGTAGACCTAAATTGGTTAGCACCAGCTGATTCAAGATCTTAGTTGTTGAGTTACATTTAGGATATAAGAACTTCCTTAGGTGCCTTCTGCTTCTGAACATTATCATATATAATCCTTTAAAATGAGGCCATTAAGCAAGACCACATGGGGAAAAATATATTTTTTAAATCCCTGTGGATTTGGTTTGTTTAATGGAAACAGATGAAATCAGATTTTGTTATATTTCAAGAAAATTAGTATAACTTTCTAGGTAATGCTGGATTTAACTCCATGTTTTGATTTGATAAAATAGATTTTCTAACATTTTTCTTACACTCTTTTACGAACATTTATATTTTTTGTAGTACTTGTGAGGGTGGATGGAATGAATATAACTTCTGGGCAAACCCACCAGTTTTCCTTGAAAGAGGAAGTTTGTCTACATGGTGCTCCAATACCTGTAGTTCTTATGGCCACAAATAGTCTTAGTAAAATATTACTGCAAACTGAATGAAAGTGGTCTAAAAATCCAAGTTCATTTAACCATTGTATAGATGTGGCAGATGAAAGTTTATTTTATTTATGCAGAAAAAAGTATCTTAATGATACATTGAGAAATTCTTAGTATATAATGAAGTTTTCTTCAAATTGACTTGATATAAAAATCTTGTCATTTATCCAAGTTATTAATTCTGTTTGAAACTTATGAAATTAAATATTTTTAGAAGGATGGAAATATTCTTGATCCATCACTTACATTTATTTTTACCTTTTTATAAGAAGAGAGGCTGCTGGCTCTTACCTTAGTATAATACGTATTTTTAATAGAATACTATGAGACAAGTGGTCTAAAAGGTGTAGTTAGAATATTTCTGCATGATGTTTTAGTGTGACATCTGTGACCTTTGCATAAATGTGTTTGTGCAGCATATAGAGAACCTTGGATTCGCTTTTTCGGAAGTCAGATAAAATTTAAGTGTTGACAGGTGTTTCTTTGTTTTTGTCAGTAACATTTCAAATGGTTTACTTTAAAACATGCTAAACATTAGCCTTTCTTAGTAGCAATGTAATATGATAATGATAATTTTTTATCTTCAAAGTTCTTTCTGAATTTTTTAAAGGGCTAAGATGGATAGCACAGAGGAACCTCAGAAAAAAGTCTTCAAAGCACGAAAAACAATGCGAGTAAGTGATCGGCAACAACTTGAAGCTGTCTATAAGGTTAAAGAGGAGCTGTTGAAGACAACTGAAGTGAAACTGTTAAATGGGAAACATGAGAATGGAGATTCTGATATAAATTCCCTTTTAAGCAATACAGACTGTTCAGAAGTCAAGAAAGAAATTAATGGCATGGTTGACTTGTGTGTTAACTCTGAAGAAGGAAAAACAGCTTGTGATGAAATTAGTGAGACCAAAAGCCCTGAAAGTAAGGCAGGAAGCATAGTCAGTGACACAGAATCCAAACCTCTAATGCTGTCTTCAGAAAACGTTACTCCTGAGCAAGCTAAAGATACTGACATTGCAGTCAAATGTGAGGCTGAAAATGCAGTTGGTAGCAGTAAAGATAACTTCCATGAAGAAAATAATAGAAAAGATCATATGGACCAAAGAAAGAATGATATCCCATTGGAAGGTGAAAGTAAATCAGTCTGTGATATTAGTGACTCTTCTGAAGAGAAGGGAGAAACAAATTATTTATCTGGTAAATCCAGTTCATCTGGTGAGGGAAAGAGGACTGAAGAAGTAACTGTTGAAGAGGTTGTTGGAGAAGCAGCCATCTCTAGCAGTATGGAAGCTGACCAGGAAAAACAAGAAGTCAGTGAAGGACTTTCAGAAACCACTGCTTCTAAGACAATAGTTGAGCCAAGTGAAAGTATCTTGGACAATACGGACTGTATGGAAACAGATGACATTATTCCAATTTTGGAAAAACTAGCCCCTGCTGAAGATGATCTCAGCTGTTTTTCTAAAAGTTCTCTGCTTCCAGTGGATGACACAGTCCCAGATTTAGAAGAGAAAATAGACAACTGTTTGGGTTCACCTTCCAAGCAGGAAAGCAATGAAAGTCTGCCAAAAGAGGCTTTCTTAGTACTGTCTGATGAAGACGATCCCTGCGATGAGAAGGAGGAACATGTTGAAGAGATACTACCAATCAAGTCAAGTCTTCCAGGTAAGAATTTTCTAAATCGTTAGTTTCCATTCAAGTTTGGGATTTTGTTCATTTCTTAGAATGACACACTTGTGTCAGGTTTCTAAATTAAAGATGCAGTCTTACCCACCAGTAATGTTACGTAGTCTTAGTTTTCAAGGCTGGTATTTCAGGCCCAGGAAAAAAACTTGGCACCGAAAAATGGTCATCTTCCAGTTTTGGGTTGTTTTGATTTTTTTGTTTATTTGTTTTCGATTTTGGTTTTAGGCGGTTTTGTTGTTGTTGTTGTTGTTTTCTTGTTGGTTTCCTTTGGGTTTTTTTCCTACTCTGTAAATTTAGGTGCCAACTTGGATGAGGTAGTGGCTGGGAAAAGAGGAAAGATGAGTAATTGTCAGAGAGGGAATAGAAAGATTTGGGAGAAGAGAGATGCATTCATTTACTGCTTTCACGTGGAGGAAGGGATTTCAGCTTTCTTTAGCATGCAAATAAATGATAAGGAAAACGTGCATGTAATCCAGGTGTGCCTCTTCTTGTCTTTTAACTTTTTTTTTTCCCCACTGAAAGACAGTATTGGAAAAGTTTAATGAAAAATGCATGTCATGTATTGTTTTCTTAATATATAGCTTTTATTCATTTAACTCTGTTTTTTATCCAAGTTTTCTTTGACTACGGCAACTGATGGATGCTTTTAAATGTTAACTGTGGGATCTCTTCATGTAGTTAGCATAACATTTTTCTAAGTTAAACTCAGTGGATGTCCTTTGTAGTGTATTGCTTAATATAGTTTTGTAAGCTTTTTTTCTTTTTGATGATGGACAGTCATTGTTATACTACTGCTGTTCTGAAAGTAAAACAGATTAATAATTTACAGACAAGCTGACAATGTTCTTTTATCTGTAATTAAAAAAGATGTTGTTTCAAATTATCTTGGGGTTGGAATTATTTTGTTGTTTTTTTCCTCTCCCCCTCTTCTCCCCAACCCCCCACTGTATAACTTTTATTAAATTATGACCATATTAACCCAAGTGTGTTTAAATATGGCTGACTGGGTAGAAATTCCATAGGTTAAACAAGATTCAGGTTTTAGTCTCTGGGAAGTTAGTAACCATAGTTTCTCAAATCTTGTTTTACTGATGATGAGACTGTGGCATTCTGAGTTTTCAGTCTCTAAAACAGCTAGAGAAACAGAGATAAGAACATCTCTTCAGCCCTGTTTTAGACTCCTCCTTTTCTAGTATTTACCTTTAAATTATGCTAGTTAAGTAGAGATATGGTAGGTTCCACAGTTTCTGATAAGGATCTTATTTAAGCATTAGCTGTTGTCAATGAGATTGAAACTATTGGAGGTGGGGGAAGTAGGGGGAAAGAAGGTTGTGTGTAGTTGTGTCAAAATTGTAGTGTTATGAGTCCCTTTTATGAAATAAACATTACAAATAAATTGGTTATCTTTGTTCTCACTGCAGTTTAAGTGTTCTCTCATTGAAGCCATTAAGTTTACTTTTTTCATCTTACCCAATGAAAACACTCCGGGGTCACAGTGGAATTTGCTATGGAGCAAAAAGACTGAAGTGAATATTAAATACTGGATTACAGAAGTTTAATGTATCCAGCAGTAGATTCTTAAGATTCTAAACTTTGGTGGCAGGACAAATTCTTTTGACTAGTTATTTTATTTATTGGCTAATAACAGGTTGACTCTTACAGTTGTCTGGCTGTAACTGAGACTTCATGAAATGAAAATTGGTCACTGATGTTCTGCCTTAACCAGCAACGAAGATAATAGCAGAGAGGTTGTATAGGCAGGAAATAGTTGTATGAGAAAACAGGTAGAGTTACCTTATAAAGAGTAACTTTTGGAAAGAGTCTGTGAAAATTAAAACTGGAGACCATTTGGAGATCATTTCAAGATGCTATTTTGGAGAAACAGGTGCAAACTGCTCAGTTAAGAAGTAAGATTTCATCAAGTCCAGATGAAAACCAACATGGCTAAACAACAGTGAAAGAATGGTACTAGAAGACTTTATTCAAATCAACAGATTAATAGAATGTCTTTCTCAAGTGGAATTAGCAACTACAAGAGCTATGTTGTCACAGATTTTTGTAATGAAAGATCATACACCAGAAAGCCTTGGAGCTTTTTGTGTAAGCAAACAAGCATGGGACAAGAAAGCCCTGATGTGTATTCTCTTGGATGTCCAAACACAAGTGATTTCTTACCAAGGAATTTTGGAAATGAAACAGTAAAATGGAAAGTCCTCATGGAGGAAATAATCAGGTGAAGAATAAAAAATAAATTCAGAGTTCCAGACACTAGTTCCAGAGACTGTGCTGTGTGACAGAATTAATAATTTGCCTAAAATGAATGGTAACTAGTGAGGTCACAGTTTGCTGGTATGGAGAACTGGAGAAGAATTTCACAATGCCGAGAAGCAACATGGTGGGTGAAACTCGTGGTTATCTATGAAGTGGTGCACATGAGTACAAAACTCATAACTTGATCAGAAGGTAGAACTGACTCACCACTCAATAACAGTATTTCAGGATTATAGTAGACTCTTGAGGAAACCTTGATAAAATGGCAGTTGAAGAAAGCAAGTGAAAACTGATTGGAAGAAATTAAGAAACAGGAAAACTTTACTATGATACACCAAGCTCATTAGAGGGTGACATGGTTGCATTCATTGTTTCTGCCTGTCTAGCATCAGGATAATGAGATCACAGCTTAGCAGTGGAAACTAAGCTGATAGCCAGTTGTGAAATTTTCTCGTCCTTCACTAAAGAGTTTAGCTGTGCATCATATTTAAAGCACTTTTAGTTAAATGAGTTAGATTCATTAATGGTAATGGAAGTTAGTAAGGAAAGGACATTCTCATCCCTGAAATTACTTGTCCTCTATATACAACTGAAAAAAAACTTACGTTTGAAGCTTGTAACATGTTTTAAAGACGCTGTAGGTATGTGTATCTTTCCATGGAATATTTGTCTTTTAGCTGAATATTAAAGTGTCTGAATTTTGGGAAAAGTTGTCTTGAGCTTAGCAATTCTCCTTTAGAATAATAGGTAAATGAGTCCTATTTTATTTGTAGCAATTAAATACATGAGACTTATTAAATACATAAGACTTAGCTATAAGTCTTAAAAAGCAGGTTGCATAGGCATGATGCTAACTTCTTACCTTAAAAGTAAATCAGATTTGGATTGAAGAATTTGTATTATGAGTATTATTTTTTGCATTAATAAGAAAAATTAAAATCTCATAATGCCAGGTTATTGGGTTTTGACTCCTTCCTTTTTCTGATTTATTAGGCAACTTGTTTTAAATCATTTAAATATTCTTCATAATAGAATGGAGACTTAATGTTAAGAGAACATCAAGCATACCTTTGCAACCAGATCTTTCCTTAGAAAAGCTAGTAAACTCTGCTGTACTAACCAAGTGAATATAGGAAAATGAAGAAATGTACAGATCAAGATGTGTGTAACAGTGCTTATTTGCTCTGTTATATTCTGGATAGATTTTACTGTAATCTTAAAAGCAATAGTTGTGTGTTATATGTAGCAAGCACAGAAACACATAATGGAAGTTTGTTTCATACACATATGTATGAAACACATAATGGAAGCTCATGGACAATAAAACTTTTCAGGAAGTGCTACCATTTTTATCTTTGTGTGTTTGGTGGCTTCAGATTTTTCTTCATTTAAGCATTTCCTAAACTGAGTATTTTTATTAGTCCTAAAATGTGATACTTGTATTAGCAAGAAACTTCAAATTAAAATTCATATTTGCTAACCTAAATCTATACATTTCCTACCATTAAGATTATGGTTGAAGTTGCTGATTGGAAATAGACAAACATATTAGTGTTTTGTTACTGACATTTTTATGCTTTGTCTCTAAGTGGAAAAGTAAGCTAAAGTAATTTGTTGAGAAATTCAGCTACATTAAAAATATGTAATTTTGTTTCAGAGATAACTGAAACATGTTTGCCTCATAATTACAATTCAGTAATGCTGGTTTAAATGTTAAACAAATTCAAAAGTGAGTCTTAATGTGTTGCATGATAGTTCAAATTTTTGTTGTGAGGGTATTCCCTTATTTTTTTCATATCTGCATTCCCTCTTTGTCATACTTATTTCTCTTGCCTTCTCGCACATGTTTTTTCCATATCTTTTCTTAATTCTTTAGTCAAAATAGGACTGCTACAAGACTTCTGTAGATCTGAGTAAGTGTCACGTGGATTTTTTTCTTCTGTTTATAGAAGAGGTGGAGGGGGAGAGAAAAAAGGAGTGTGAAGATAAAGAAGGAGAAGAGACTCACAAAGAAGAAGAGAAACAAATAGAGAAAAGTATGTAATGTTAAAACCATTATGTTTCACTGTGTTGTATGTGTTCGAAGCACAGAAGCATTAGGTTTAGAAGGGACCTTTGATGATTATCTAGTCCAACGCCCCTATTAAAAAACCATGTCAACTAGAAAGCAGTTTGCCCAGAACCATGTCCTGTCAGGTGTTGAGTATTTCCACAGTGAAGATTCCACAAATTTCCAATGTTCTGATCCCAGTGTTTGACCACCCTCACAGTAAAAAAGTTTTTAAATGTTTGAGTGGAAATTCCTGTATTTCAATTTGCATCCATTTCTCTTGTCCTCTCACTACTACTCATTAAGAGTCTTGTTCTTTGTTCATTCTCCACCTGTGGGGTAATTGGCACACATGATAAAATCTCCCCTAATGGCCTTTTCCCGCTGAACAATTCCGGCTCTTGATGAATGTTCCTATCTCTAAAATAGATTAGTGACTCTAGACTGCACTCTCTCCAGTATGCTCACATTTTTTTTGTATTTAGAAACCCAGAACTGTTCAAAAGACTCAAGGTTCAGGCTCACATTCCCTGGTTAGAGGGGAATAAGTACTTCCCTCAACCTGCTGTCAGTACTCATTCTCAGGCAGCCAAGAATGTTGTTGGCCTTTGCCAACAGGGCACATTGCTGGCCTGTGTTCAACTTCATGTACATGGAGACCACCAGGACCTTTTCTGAAAAGGTTTTTTCCAGCCAGTGAATTACCAGCCTGTACTAATACATGGTTTTATTGCTACCCAAGTGTAATACTTGGGCATTTTCTTTTCTTAAACTTCATGAGGTTCTTGTTTGGCCATTTCTCCAGTTTGTCAGTGTGACTCCAAATGGCACTATAACCACTGCCATAAGTGTTGGCGTGTGTATAAGGAGTGTACAAATCACTCCTTCCAATTTTGTATCGCCTGCAAGGTGCTGCAGATACCTTCTTAACCCATTATCTAGGTCATGAATGAAGATGGTGGTGTTGGTACCAGTAGCATCTGCTGGTGTGCGTTACTGAGCTCCAGCTGGACTATGTGCCAATAATCATGGTTCCTGGAGCCCAGCAGTTGAGACAGTACAATTATCTAAGCCATACATCAAGAATTTGAGGATGGTTTGTGTGTCAGAACTGTTATTAAAGATGCTCTCTGCTCATCCACCAAGTCAGTGGTCTCACTGTAGAAGGCTATTAGGCTGATGATGCATGATTTCCCCTTGATAAATCCATTCTATTCCACATCACCACCTTCTAGATAGGCTTTGAAATGATTTCTCTCTAGATTTATTCACTCCATCACGTTCCCAGGGATTGAGGTAAATCTGATAATCCTGTAGTTCCCTGGGTCCTTGTTACATAATCGGAAGATTATTTAAAAGCAGATGTCCCTCCTGCCCTCGAGAACCTTCTGGACACAGTGCCAGGAGCTGGAGGAGTGAGTGAGGTCTCTTTGGTTCTTTTGTGCTTCATCACTGTGATGAAAATTACTTTTATAATCTAGTTCTGTTTTGAGCCTGTTCTTTTGTTAGATTTTTACTTTCCTTCTTAACTAAGAAGTGAAAAAAGGGTTTGAATGGTTTTTCAGTCAGGTGTTGGAGGTACAAGTTAAAATTTCATGGCAAGTAAATACAGTTAATTGCTGGCATAGTTAAATGAGATGTAGTTTTATTTGGCTGGAAGTCTGAGAAGAGGATTTGTTTTTTGGAAGAAGGTTTTATTTTGTTTCTCAGAAGCCATGTTTCATTATAGGATGGTGCTGATAGGAGCAGGAAGAACTGGGGGGAAGTTCTGGAGAGGGGAATGGTGGTACTAGAGCCATTTTGGGGCAGCGATTGAGTGAATCACAGAGCAGAACTCACTGACAGGACAGTAATGTACAAATACCAGAAGGACTGGTTTTGTACTTTGATGTCATCAAGCATGTTTTTCCAAAGGCATTCCTACTGGTCTAGAATGCAAAAGCTTAAACTGAGAACAACTTCATAGTAATGATGGCATTCTGAAGATACCTGTTTTTTCAGGAGTTCCTCATGAGCAGTTGTATCTGTTCCAGGTGAAGCATCAAAGAGAAAGCGTTCCAAATCTGAGGACATGGACAGTGTTCATTCTAAACATCGTCGGTACATGGGAGAAGATTATGAAGCAGAACTCCAAGTGAAAATTACAGCCAGAAAGGATGTTGACCTAAAATTACAAAAGGTAGAATAGAGGCGCAGAGCAAAGAACGTATACGCACACCTGTCACTTGTGTTACCATCTTTGAATTAGCAGTCCCTCCGCACACACTGTGGCCCCAAACACTTTATCTTTTTTGTGGTTGAACATTGGATGTAATTAAAATAACAAAGGTGCTTAATTAATGTAAAGTTCTGCATAGCCCTCCTTTTAAGAAGAAACCAAATACCATTTGAAAACTATGCTGCAGGAGTTATATTTGAAATGTATAAAATACTTAGTCTCATGTGACTCTAGACTGAAAATGCTAGTAAAGGATGTATTTCACCATGATGATTTATATGTAATGCACTTTATTGTGTGCCTAGCTTTTAAAAAAAGGCAGTGTCCAAACAAGAGTGTAATCTGGCATTTTACAGACTTTTGTAGAGCTGTTAATAGCCTCATTGCACCATTGCTGTATAAGGAACCTATGGTCTTGAAGGAAAGAAAATTGTGCTGTTCTTCTGTTAGTTCGTTAGCTAGCATGTCTTGTAACTTCATTAATCTAGGACGGCAAAACCTGAACCACATTAGTGGCTTATTTATTTTTGTTTCCTAAGAAAACTTTTTACACTGCAGTGAGTACAGAAGGGAGAAAAAGATTACATAATAACTTTTATCAAGTAAACTTTGTGAAAACCAGTTTTTTCTTCTTACATTTTAGCTTCTGCAAGAAAGGCAGTGCTGCATTTTTGCTAGAAGAAAATACATTCCAGAAAAATATTTTTGTTGAATGTCTTAAGTTTCTGTTCTTTGAATGCCAATATCCCTCTCAATAGAAAAGTAAGAGGAACAATTACCTTGTGTAAGCACTGTACTTTAAAAGAGTACCTGCTGTTGTTAAGGTTCTTTTTATATATAGTAAGATGTTATACCCTTATTATACTGCAAGGAAATGAATTTGTTGAATTAATGCAAACCATTTGTATTTTCCAAAATTATGTCAAAACATGTGGTGCAACCACATGCTTATTGCTGACTGTAGATTTATTTGATTGACAGGGCACTACAGTTGTCATTGTTCTGTTTATGGCAGGATATTTGTCTAGAGTTGGGAATATTTTTATAGGTGGTCTCCCAAATTTTGGGATTGCATTGTTGTTTTTTTTTTTTTATATATAACAATTTTGCAGATTATCCAGAGACTGTTAGAAGAAAAACTTACCACTCTACAGTGTGCGGTATTTGACAAGACTCTGGCAGACTTGAAAACCCGAATGGAGAAGGTAGAATGCAACAAGAGGCATAAAACCGTGCTTACTGAAATGCAGGTGAGTGTTTGTGTGTTCAGCTCCATACTTGGGTCAAATTCAAAAATAACTTCCTCAGTGATTAGTAGTATGGTTCCTGCAGTTGCCAGTAGGGAAACCATTTTGACTCTGCAAGGGGAGGAGGTGGTGTGGGGAGCAGCAAATATTAATGTTCCTTTTGAGCTGTAAAACTATTTTCCTACTCAGGAGGAGGGAAGCAAAAAATTTATCATACAGACACCCCGAAGTGCATCTTCCATCTGGCTAACTGATTCATTAGCTGTTAGTACACTGCTTTTCCACTCTTCTGTTCCAATTAGGCATTTTTCAAAAAAATGCCAAGTATGAAAATATCTAAGGTCTTTATGAAGCTGAAAATTTGCTTTAAAATGGGAACATGCAGAAAGGAGAGGACAGTAGCACTAGACTTTGAACATCCTACATCACATGTTGTTTCCCCAGAGTGTAAATAGTTGATGTTCTAGCAAGGAAGCAAATAAGTAGTGTTGAATGCATTTTTTATAGAAAATATGTACATAGTGGTGATATGAAGAACAGCACCAGAAAGAATTTTGAACTGACAATTAAAAGCTTATCTCATAAAAAATTCAAACAATAAGGCCATTTTACGTTTTTTATTAAAAGAAATATGGAACTTGCCAGGTCAGTTTCCACTATACATCTCTTTCTTCTTGTTGCCACAGACATTTTATGTTGACTTTTAAAGTGCTTTCTAAGACAGTTTCAATATATTTGTTTACCAGTGTCTTCAGCCATCAGCTAGAGTGTCAAATTAATAACATTATATAAGGCTTTAATTTCTGTAGTTTTGTGTGAACGTTCCAGATGGATTCCATTTGTGAATTGGGAATAGGAAGGAAAATAATTAAACTTGTCTCTAAGATACCTTGACTGTGATGCATACATTTGTCTTTCTGCTATAATATAGTTGAAAATAACATACTTGTACTGTATTTCAAGGAAGAATAATTTCCCTGATATGAAAATAGCCTTTGACTTGATGTCATAGTTATAAATTTTTTAGTTTGTAAGATTTCTTTGGGGATCCTTGGAGATTTATGGTTTTGTTTGTTTTCATCTTCTTCCTGTTTAGGCTAAAATTGCGAGATTGACAAAGCGGGTTGGAGCAGCCAAGGAGGACTTGAAGAAGAGACAGGAAGTAAGGACTAGATTTGTTGGGGTCTAGGATTTTTTTCTGAGTTAGCCTAAACCTTGTGTTGGAAAATAAAGAAAATTTATATGCAGAAAGATGTGGCTTGTGTATTCAATGGCATTGACAAAGCAGGTTTGTCTGGTTTGGTTAAGGAAGTCTTAACATCTATTATGTAATTCTGAATTATACAGAAACTTCTTCAGCCATTTTTAGTGTGAAAACACCTTAAACTATATATAACAGAATCTAATTTACTTCAGTATGAAGATGACAGTGTAAATAAAAGTGTATCCCACTACCTTGATTCTGAGGGGGAAGAGGAAAGAGAGGATTTAGGAGGGGGAGGCAGTAGGACCAAGGACATTCTGTGTAGTTGTAAAAAATGTCAAGTTTTTCTGCAATGTTGACTTCAGAAAATGAATCTCTGACACAGCAGTCAATGAATATGAAATAGAATGAAAGCATAGGCTTGCAAGCTGACTTAGAGTTGTTTTGCTATGGCCTCTCTCTCTCTCATTCTGTGTAGAATGTGGCAAGTGCACCTGTATCTCCAGGGAAAGCAGCACCTGACACTGCAAACGTAAACAATGCCACATATCGGTAAGCAAAGCACATCACTGGGACCATCTTAAAATTTGCAACAGGACACTTCAGATAATCTGTGTTTCCTTTTTAATTTGTGTTCTTCCTTTTCCTTCATTGCTCTTCACTTGTAAAATTTGATTTGCTTTTAGAGAAGTCATAAATTGACAGAATTGAACCCATTCTTCATTAAATCTAGATGCTATTTAGCCTCAGTTTCAGTGTTTAAAAATTATAGATAACAGTGAAAGTTTAATTTCAAGAACAGGAAAATTCTGATGGTGCAAGACAAGCTTGGTGCAAGGACTTGAAAATTTATAAATAATTCTGTACTTCTTTTTATTAGGGAAATACCCCAAGGTAATTTGCCTGAGAAGCAAAAAGTGGGTTTAGAAAAGAAAATCTCAAAAACAAGAACAAGCTGTAAAATTAGGGATTTTTTCACCATTGTACTGTTCATAAATATACCTTATGTGGCTTATTGAGAGAAATGCCAACTCAAACTTCATTCCTTAGAAATGCTGGCACAGTGAGGCAAATGCTGGAGTCAAAGAGGAACGTAGGAGAGAGCACACCAGCAACTTTTCAAGCCCCTGTGAATCCAGGTAAGAAACTCCCTATGGACTACAAACACGTTTCTTAGAAGTTTTGCTTTCCATTAAAAAAGTAACTAACTAAACAGAGCAAAACTGATTTTACTCCTTTTTTTCTGACATAAAAAAAAAAATATTTTAGTTCTCTAGTGCATTCCCAGTTTATATTTGTGTAATGTGCTTACCAGGTATGGGAAAAAATATGTTGATTTGGCCAAGCAGAACTTGTGGGAAATTAGATGCAGGAGACTGCATGCTGGGTATGGCAGCAAAACCGGCTGCCAAGAACTGAAACACATCTCAGGCCCCTTATTGTACTTGATCATAATAGGATGCTGAGGATATCCTTCCCTCTACCTAATGACTATAGAAATTGAGTGGGAAACAAAACAGCAATTATAAACCATATTTCTTAAAGGAGTCATGTTGAAAAATGGAATTTGTAGATGAAAATTTTATAGGGAATAGAGATTCAAACTCACCATTAATTTATCCATTATCCATTATAGTCTCACTCTCCTTGGTTGTAAAAATAGTTTACTATCGAATGCTGAATCTTTCCCACAGGATTATCTTATAGTTTGCATGTACTGGCTTTCAGTAGTGTATTTTGCTCCTGATCTTTAGAATTAATCCTAAAATTTTGTTACATAAAAGTCAGTATCTTCTCTGACACATTAATACTTGGTTTTGGTAGAACCTTCTGGATACAAGGTCCTACAAGTTAGTCACAACTGACGTAGTTTTTCTTTTCTTGTGTTTTGTGAAGCACTAGTTGCTCTGCCATTTCTGTAATGAGTGTTCAAAATGTTGTATTTTGTGTTTTCAAAAGTTAAATCTTGGAGCTTTCTTCAAGCCTGTGTCACAATTCTTTATATATCTTTTTTTCTGACATTTCTTACAAACAGAAACGTAGTATTGACTGTATCTTTAACCAGGCCATCAAATATCAAAGTGTACAACAGAAAATTAGTACCTATAGCCTTTATTTGCAAAAAGGAGTAATTATACACTACTATTTTCATAGAATCATAGAATTATTTGGGTTGGAAGGGACTGTTAAATATCATCTAGTCCAACCCTGCCACCATGGGCCAGACCATCTTTCACAGGATGGACTTGCTCCAAGCCCTGTCCAGCCTGATGTTGAACACTTAAAATGATAGGGCCTTCACAGTCACTCTGGACAACCAGTTCCAGTGACTCACTGCCCTCATCATAAATTGTTTTCATTTGTTGTGTTGCAGTGAAACTTCCCACTTGTTTCAAGTGCTTATTTTTTTATTTATTTTTTTTGTGTGTAGTGCCTGCTTCCAGTCTTGCTGCTTCTCCTGCAGTTGTCAGTGGACATCCTAAGCTTCAGACTCCAGTGCCCTCCACCAGCTCTTTGACAACAGCAGTGCTTCCCACAGCTAACACGGCTACGGTTGTAGGCACTAACCAGGTGCCCACTGGCAGCACTCAGTCAGTGTCTGTCTCATTGCAGTCTTTGCCCGTAATCCTGCATGTACCTGTGGCAGTGTCATCCCAGACTCAGCTTCTGCAAGGCCACACAGGGACTTTGGTCTCTAACCAGCAGTCAGGCAACGTTGAATTTATATCTGTACAAAACTCGTCTACAGTTGGTAGCCTTAGCAAACCTACGGCGTCTTTGGCATCAACTAACACAACTAAACCAAATAACATCCCACATGTGCCCAGTCCTGGTATTATAAGGAACTCTACAGCCAGTGCTGGGTCACTAGGCACAACATTGGCAGTACAGGCTGTTCCTACTACACATCCTGTTGCCCAGACCACAAGGACTTCTTTGCCCACAGTGGGTACTCCAGGACTTTATAGTGCGACTGCCAGTCGACCGCCCCTACAGATGAAGATTCCTCTCCCTACATTTAGTAGTACAGCTCCTACTGAACCACCCACCATTGCAGCACCCAAGATTGGTAAGTTATGCTTGAGTGTTGACACTGGCAGAGGAAGAGAGTGGTCACAGGGAAACATAAAACTGCACTCTGTGGAAAATGGTTTCTTAATGTGTTTTACAGAGATGGTTCTTCTAGGTTGCATTTCTTTTGAAATTTTCAAGATAAAAATAATCTCTGACAGATCTGTTTCAGACATTGTTGAAAACAAACTCTCCTTAGAGAGAGTCAGCAGTGTGGCTTTGTAAGCTTCGTTTTATTTGGAATTTGATTTATATAATTCCTAGCATGAAGTCAGAAACTCCTGTCATTAAGAACTTGGTATTTAATTTTAACACAGCCTCTCAGAATAATACGAACTACCTTTCTAAGCAAAGGCATACTGAAAGGAAAGTATAATTGTAACTTAATTTTCACGACACTTTTAAGTAAGCAAAATGATAAAAGAAACCAACTGAATATTAACCTAGTTCCAAAGGAGTACACTTACAGTATTTAAAGAAAGTCTCTAAACACAATAAATGTTCAAATAACAATAATTAATTATTTAAAAATACTTTTTCTCAACCTTTGGTCCTACCCTGATGGTTGTCTGCACTTCTGATTTTGCGTACCTTGAATTTTTTTCATAAGAGGTCTTCAAGATTTGTAAGTGTTGGGAGTTATAGCATGTGCCTCCTTGGCACAATATAATATTAGAAGGAACTCAAGCAGAACTTGTCATCAGAACTAGTTTCATTTCATTTTCCTGTATCTAAGTTACCTGTGCTAAAATATGTGCTAAAATATATGCTCTAGACATTTATGTTTTGTATTGACTCTTAGCTTTAAAGCAAATAGAAGTGATTTAAGACAACGTAAAACAGTTGTGACTGATGAGATACAGTGACAAAAGGGAGGACCTATGTGTCCAAAGAATGTCTCATCTTATGCAGTTTCCATAGACTTACTTTATACCCTAGTAGTTTTCTCACTAGAATTGAAGCACTGATTTGGGCCGGCACTGTTGCTGATTAGCTCTTGTTAAAATCAAAAGGAATGAGAACAGAATTTGAAATTATATATTTATATCAAATACTAAAGCAGCTTCTTAAATTGCTAGTTTAATGTTTGGCTGAGCTACTAAAGGCACTCACTCTCCCTGCCTCAATTATATATTTTGCGGTCTGTTTAACCATCCTTTTTTCAGTCAAGTCTTTTTTTGTATGGAAATATTTAATAATTTTATTTTCAGTTGAATAGCTTATCGATATGCATACAGAGGGAGGAGAGGTTGGAGTTATACTTTGTGCTCAGGCAAGGAAATTGCTCATAAAATGCTTTTAATATACTGTCAAACCTACAAGGAAAGGAACATATTAATGAAACTTGAATACTTAAAATTAAAAACTGGCACTAAATGTAAAATACGTCACATACTGAATGTTTCATGACAAACAGTTGTGAATATTGCCTTCAAATATGGCTAGTGGGTAGCAATAATTTGTACTGATTAGATACTGCAAATGAACAATTTCTTGACCCCTCAGAAAACCAGACAAGCAGGCCCCCAACAGATACTTCGGCAAACAAGCGACCTGCTGAGGGAACAACACAGGTAGGCTGTTGATTATTTCTATATAAAATTCTAAAGTTACAATCCACAGGAGATTTTCTTTATCTTTATTGATTATAATGAAGCAATTTTAGTTTCTTTTGTGCCATCCTTTCTAGTTTCTGTCAGTTTATATTTTTCTTCTTCTGATTCACTGTTACTTGCAGCATGAGCTTCTGATAATTTTTTAAAGTTTTCTGATGGGATTTTTGTAGGTAGATGAGTTGGTAAATCAGGAGCAGACTAAAAGTCTGCTGAAACAGAGCTAGCATACAAAGAAAAGACTGCCCAATCTTTGTCTGAATGGCTTGAACTTACAGCTACAAATATTTTATAAATTATTGCAGTCCTCTCATTCCTACACTAATTCAGAAGTTAAAATTGGAATTCTAGTGTTTGATTGCCGTATATCATGGGACAAAAAAAAAAGGAAAAGAAACCTTCTTCAGGAATAGCTACTTCATGATAAAGGATAACTTGCAATACTTCTGGATTCCTTGTCTAAAATTTGTTGAACTTGCTTTGAAATTTAAACTTTGAAATTAAGCTCTTTTCATAAATAATTTTCTTTCTGTCTATAGATGTTTCACAAAGCACCTCATACTTAACTATTCTACTAACCAGAAGTTATGTTATTAAGGGGAATAAAATTAATTTCTTCTAGACAACATTTCCAAATTCATTAGTGTCTCAAGGTACAGTTAATCTAAATTGTATTTCAAAGCAAGAAGAAAATACACTGGACAATATTCTGGTTTTCACCTGCTGAAAGTAGTCTGGCAAAGGTAGCCAGTATTTTAGAGTATAAACTATGCCTCACTCTTTCTATTAAGATAAAGAAAGGCTGTTTGGAACTTCATTTTTCAGAGATACCTGTGGATTATAGCTATTAAAAACCATTGTCAACACTTGATACGTAGGAAGTCCAGTACCATAATGGATGACAGTAGTACAGTTTTAAGGTTTAATTTTCAGTATAAGACACGTAATTTGGAATTTTTCTTGAGTTAGAGCCTGAAACCTGGAAAAAATTTGGAAAAACAGATTGTGTATGATAATGATATTTAGCAGTGGAAGATGAGCTTGGATGAGGGAAATAAAAGACATAGGATGTTCTCTGGTTTTTAGTCTTCTGTCATGTAGTGTATGTTCTATGTTTGCTTTCCGTGAAATCAGTTAAAGCATGTGTAATGCCATGGTTAAAAAAGAAGGACTTGATGTATTTTCATTGGCTAGTGAGGTATGGAATTGACATGCCATTCATTTGAAAAATCCAGTTAATGCCACCTGCTTTTTGTTATGTAAAATCCAGAATATTATATGTTACTCCGCACTTCGCAGCTCTCAGATCATAAAGTAGTTCGCTGTATGCCGTATACCTGTGGCATATTTGATGGTACAACTTTGATCAATTGTTTCGAAAAGCAGTTGAAACAGGAAGAGACTTCATCAGAAAATAAAGAAGCAGTAGAAGCGCCACAGACGAATTTTAGCTTCCCTGAGGATGTCCTCTTTGGCTTGGAGGAAGAGGAAGAGGATGCTAAAAGCATCAAAAACACCCACAAGCAGACTGGCTGGGCAGCTAACCTATTAAAACAATGGCTGGCCAAAAATGGCAAGGATCCTAGCTTTGAATTGGTCCCAGTAAGTGAACTCAATGATATCTTAAGAGAGTTTTATTACACAATAAGAAATCATGATGGAAATACCTACAGTGTGGCAAGCTACAAGTCAATGCGTGCTGGCTTAAACCGGCATCTCAAAATGCCACCTTATAATCGTCAGATTTGCTTAATGAAGGACAAAGAGTTTGCCAGTGCAAACATGGTGTTTGTGAGTGTGCTGAAGATGCTGCGCATGCAGGGAAAGGATGAGACTCACCACCATCCTCCTATAGGTGCCGAGGATTTACGTAAGATTAAGCAATCTGGTGTGCTGGGATTGCACAGTCCCCTGGCTCTCGTCAACAAGGTGTGGTTTGATCTGCAGTTGCACTTTGCCAAGCGAGGGAGGGAAATTCTAAGAGATCTGGCTCCAGATGCATTTGTTGTTGAGAAGGACAAGAACGGGCGTCGATATGCTATGTTTAGATATCCTGGCAAAGGCAAAAATGGAGAAGATCCTCATAAAATGGCTAAAATGTATGATATGCCTGGGGACCCAAACTGTCCTGTATTTTCCTTGGAACTTTATTTGTCCAAGTTGCCTCCAGAGCCCCCTGCCTTTTACCTGCACCCTCTAAAGCTAACGTCAGAGCAAATGCAAGAACAGCCTGTCTGGTACAAAAGAGAACCAATGGGTGTGAACTACCTGGGTACCATGATGCCCAGGATAAGTGTGGCAGCCAGGCTGTCTCAGCGGTACACCAATCATTCTCTGCGAACTACCACCATCCAATTACTCTGTGAAGCAGGACTGGGGCCTAGGGAAATAATGGCAGTGACAGGCCATCGCTCCGAGTCTGCTATTAGGCACTACTGGGGATCTGCGGAGGTTCGCTACAGGGCCTGGTCAGATATAATGGAAAATAATGCCCCCAGTTATCGATATAGCAAGATCCCAAATGAAGTGATAAAAGAATCAGTATCTGGTGCATCCACCTCTTCTGTAAAACGTGCTGTTCTAGAACAAAACAAAATTTTATTCCCTACAAAATCTGTACTGCCACCTGGCACTAAGTCTGTGGCTTTAATCCCTGAGGGACACCCATCTCTGAATTCCAAAAGCCCGGTCCTGTTGAGTCGCAGTTCATCCAAGGTGTTTGTCCCCAAGAGCATGACCAATGGGAACCTAACTGCCAGTGCCCTTCAAGGCTGTTGTAGCAAACCTGTCTTTATCAAGCGTGTGATAAAACAAGAACCAATGACTTGATATTTCTGTATTAGAACTGATTTCAGATGAATTGCTAAAATGGAAAAATTATCAGATTTGGTTTTTTACTTGGTCTACTAAGGAAATTTCTTATGGTCTAGTTCAGCAAGAAGTATCCTGTTCCCACTCAAGATGTGAGCTATGGAGCAGAAATTTAAACAGAGCAGGGCTTGGAATTCATATGACTTTTTGTGGCAGCTGGGACTCTTCCAAGTGGCTGAGGAGAGCTATTTAAAAACATTAAAGGGAGATACTGATTTCCACTTAGCTGAAGATATGCTTTCTTCACTAAGAGTGTGGCTTTTATATTTTGTGAAAAGTGTTATTTATCATACCATTTTATGACTGCTGGCACTAATGTAGCATCTTATAAATCAAATACTTGATTACTGAAGAGCACCAAGAAAGTAGAAGCTGAATGAAATAGATACAGATGCACTACAAATATATACATACGCATGAAAACACCTGGAGTTGCTTAACCACTGTCACCCTCTGTTCAAATTGTTATCAAACCTACCAGAGCACTGTGCCTTTATTTCCTTTTTTTTTTAAACCTTCTTCTAAATTGATTTTCTCTGTGAGCTGCAGATTTGCATTGCAGGTGTTTCCTTTTCCTATTTAGTATTTTTGGCTTAAGATTCCAGTCATTCTGTTCTCCGAGGGCACTGTTGATACGTGTGGTATTAAAACTGGGATCTCTTTGGTTGTGCATGAAATGGGGAAAACATTCGCAAAAGAGCTGAAAACAATTTCTTGCGTGAATGCCAGGTAATTAGTGTTTGTGTTGTCTCTGTGCCTAACTTGTGAGAGAGGTTTTTTATATTTCCTCTCACCGACCCCCTTCATTACATGTCACATCATCTTTGCACTCTAGTCTTTTCCAGTATATATAATTCACAAGAAGTACATCTTGTTCTTCCCCACTGAACCCTGTCGAAATAGTATTTTTGGTTTTAACTTTTTCAGATTAGTAAACTGGTCCTGTCATTATCTTTTCCATAGATTTTTACAGGTTAGAAATTCTCAGCATAGTGGATGTGAATAATTTTCATCATAGATTCTGACAAGAGATCTTTCTGTAAATAAAAATAGAAAACTGGTTATAGAATCACAGATTATGGTTGGTCCACTTCAGAAGAAGAAATAGTGTAGCATTTAAAATTGTTTTCCATATATTAACAATGAAATAGAAATTGCTTTGTCATTTTCAAATGTGTGTACACAGACGCACTTCACACAGTTTATTACACTAAGGACTTCACTTGAAGTGTTGATGTTGCTCAACAATGCACAAAATAGAGAAAAATCCCAGCTGAAATGACAAATTGACCATGATAAACTCTTAATTCTGTGGAGAACTTTCTTGCTGGGATAGGCTTTCAAATTTTGAATTGAGATTTATCACTCTGACAGTGTATAGTTGATACAGACACTGCTATAGTCTGTACAGAGGACTTGATGCCTGAATTTTGGAGTTTTTATCTTGGCTGATAATATTTACCTTTGTGGCCTTGTGTAGATTATTCATGCTTACTGCATCAATTTTCCAAAGCATAAGACCAACACAGTGCTGCATTTTTTAATGGATGATGATAAAGATTAAAAGGTTTTAAAAGTTCTTCAGTGGTCTTAAACTCACCTATAATTGAGATAGTTCATCAGATGTAATCGTTAATATAGAAATTACTTCTACACAGTCCTACTTCCTTAGTAGGAGCACTAATTCATTACATCAATGACTAGAGGAAAGAAAGCATAGATCATTGTGTCAAGTCTAAAGTAAATCAATTAGAGATGGTAGAGAAAGTGATCCTTTCTAATGGCAAGAAGAAAAAGTGAAAAAACAAAGGGCAAACAGTTCTCGAAATATAGAACTGTGCAGTAACTTATTCTAGGATATTTTAGGGTAACACAGATTTCCAAATTTTAGGGATTCACGGAATTAATAACCCAGCAAAACTGGCAAAATTAATCTCTAAATTTAATCTAAACTTCCACTGGGATGGGTATGTACTGCTGTCCTCCCCAAAAAAACGTTCCCGTCTTTGTCTCAGGTAGTTGCTTCTTCCAGCGTATTGGTATTGAACATTTACCCTCCAGAAATGAGAAAAGTATGTTGCCAGATGATTCTGTGTTCCCTCTTGCTGCATACTGTGGTCATACTGACCATACCCTGCTCTGGTTCTAACTCCATCTGAGTGAGTTATTGCAACAGAAAATTGCTGATGGCTTCATTCTTCAACACAAATTTAGTTGGTGATTAAAATAGAAAAAGGAACTCTCTTGGCCAGTCTTGGCACGTCTCTCATTCTTTTTGATTATCATTTGGCTTTAACTTGACTTCCGTTCTGTTGGCTTATAGTTGAGTATTTTTGGATTCTCATTTGTTAAATTCTAATTCTGTTGGCACCAGCTATACAGTGTCCTCTTACTACCTTCAGTTTGAACCTGATCCTTCAAAGCTCCTCACTGCAGTATTACTACCTTTTGGGTTTCTATATGGGTGAATTTTATTTTTTTTTTTTAAATAAGAAAGTATTCCTCGTTTGGGCTGGAAGTATTACTGCTTCACAAAACCTGGGATCATTATTTACTAAGCTTTCTAGTAAACTTTGATTTCTAATTAGAACATCTTTCTAACCTTCCAGAACTGAAAAAATCTTTCTCCTGTGTCCCCTCCCACCTAAAGTGTTAAATAAATTTCTTTCCTACATGTATTTTATTTCTAGAAAAATTGAACCAAATGCATATTTTGCAGCTTTTGTAAAATCAGTTTTGGCTGTGAGTACAGTGATATGGGGAGCAGGGAGTCAAGTTTCAAGTCAGTGCTGTTCATGGCAGTAAACATTATGCTGTGTGAACATAATGAATTCTATCAAAATGGACATGTTTTGTACTCCTCAGTTACAGTGTCAACAGAGAACCTCAAAACAGCAGGATTAACAGAGCTTTTGGGTTTTTTTCCGATTATTTTTCTGCTATAAGCGAACCTGTTTGGTGAACCAACAGGTTAAGTACTGTTTGTTTGTCTCAACTTAGATTTATACTTTGGCTGCAAATTTAATGCAAAATCACCAATCATAATTTAAAATTCACTATAAAAATCCAAATATAACAAATATTTTTTGAAATAAGTTAATCTTCTATGATTCTCAAGTTTTTGAATTAGATCTTCTCCTAAAATAACCGTTTTATTTCAGTTCCAAAAAAAAAATCCCTAAAAAGCAAAACCAACCAACCAAGCAATAACTGCCAACAAAAAACAAACAAACAAACAAAAAAACCAAAAAACACCCAGCACTTCGACTAAGTCAGCTAAATTAATACTGTCTGCAATGTGATTGATTAAATTCCATTTTCTTTGATGGAGATGACCCTGAAAACAGTGGAGAATAATTGGTTTCTTATGTAATGCTTCCATAAATTTAGTTTTGCATCTCATTTCCATAATTCAGCTTTAGTACTAGTTGTGAATATAGAACTTGTTTTCCCTGTGTTTTCCTGTTAAGTTTGGAAATCTCAGCTGTTACTTTAAGGGGTGCTCTGATTACTTTTTGTTTTTATGAAGTCAGCATGGTGTCTTAAAGTATGTTAAATTTTCTTTGCTTATATGCACCTTCTCCGTACCATGTGAAGAGCTCCACTGTGCACAGTGTCAAATACCTGAAGGCATTGGAAGGATGCTTTGAAATTGAATTTGTTCTTGGGCTTGTTGTGGTTTTAGTCTAGTACCTCCTGTTATGGTGAACTGAACTGCTTCTCAGTAGTTGCTGTTTAGGTCAGTATAGTCAAAGTTTTCCGTATGCAGCTTGGATGTACAAATTTGCTGTATGACTGTTTATTCTTTTCAGCCTTTCTCTCTGCTTCTTGCTCCAAAAGGAGTGGCTGCAGTAATATGGAAGGGAACATGTTACTACTTGTGTTAGTCTTTCATCTTCAGCTTTTTTCAGAAATTTAAGGGTTGTTATTCGGTCCCAGTCATTTTACCAATGGCCATTCCAGTGCCTCGGGTCCTTGAGTTGCATTTATGAAGACATGACAAGCACTTTTATTGTATTGGGGCAAATGTTATTGTTACAGAGGCAAAGGCATTTTTAATTATATAGCAAATGTTTAGAATGGTTTGAAAGTATTTTAGTACAAATCCCAGTTATAGATGCAGGATTTATCTATATTATATATAATATATAAATATAGCTATGGTATATTGAGAGAATCTATGAAAGCAGTTTTATTACACGGTAACATAAAGTAACAGTGAACAAATCTTAACAGGGTTCGATGTGTTGAAAATGTCCGGCATAAGTCAATCTTCAAGAATTGTTTGCATTATATTTATTAAAACCCCAGGTCAGGTGAATAGTCCTTTTTTCCCCTGTTCCCTGCTTCATGTGCAACTTATCCTCTTAAGGAGTAAATCTGTTTTTCAGCCTAAATTTCATCTGTGTGTTTCACTTTACAGCTACTATTAACTTATTAAATAAAAGTCCACCAGTGTCCTACCCATTTCCCATTGTTCCCAACATATTTTGATTTCTTTGGTTGAACTATATTTTAATTTAAGCTGTTTTGCTGACTATTGGAAATTCTTCTGGTAAAACATTAATAAAGTATAACTCCTATCTCTCTACTGTGCAATGTGTAACAAACTTTGTGTCTCTTAGGAAATAATGTGAGCAAAGTGGATATGTCAGCTTACAATTTATAAGCAGCTATTAATTCTGTGTTGTTGAAGCATTATTGATGAATATATTTCCTTGCATTTCATGGTTTTGTCACTCAAAATAAACATATATAGTTATATATGTAAAATGGGCTGCTTGACTTTTGTCTCTGATCCTGGGGTTATGTTTGGGCTGTTTAAAATGCCACTGGCTCTCATCTGTGAGGTGGAACCTTGGCCTGAGACTAATTAGAAGACTAAATTGTAATGTTGTTAGCTGGACAACATGTAGCTGAATTGAATGGCTATTTTAAGAAACACACTTAAAGTGAACACATTCTCATGTGACTTTTAAAGTGATTCTTTCCCTGCGACTGTATCTGTGTTACTTAAACTACCCCCAACTACTGAGAGCAGTTTTTTAATGAGTAAATATACTTGTATATTGTAGGCTCAGATTTGTCATATGAGGCCAAAAAATTTGGGAGAGATATAAAACAATCTCACTGATTATGCCATTACTCCAGGCATGGATAATAGCTTTTAAAAGCTGTGGTAAACTAATCTGAAGAGCATTGTAAATATATTTATTGTTCAATAAGATGGCCAACATTTTCTTTTTACACCAAAGAAATGAGAGGGTGTATAATACATAGGGGTTACTCTAACTGGTTATTCATTTTTTCCATACTTGCATTGTTCTTGTTCTGTAGGAAGTGTAGCACAGTACCAGTTAAGGGGAAGAGGAATGGAGCAATCATGTGAATGCAACACATAAAGTGTCTGTTAAAAGTGTTTTTGAGTATTACACAAATATGCAACCACACATTATCAAAACATGTATTGCAGCACTGTGAAATTTTGTTTGTGTAAACTTTGATCTTGGTAAACTGCTTTCTTTATTACATTATCATTTTCCTTTTATCTTGGTGAGAGATGACAAATATATTTGGTATCTAGTTGAGTAGATTCTCATGACATCTTTGCAAGGCTGGAATAATTAGTTCAGTTTTGTGGGAGTTACTGCATTGGAAAAAATAATGGTTGAGGAGTGATAAATCTGACACTGAAACAGTCTGTGGCTGAAATATGCTCAAAAATGTATAAAAAAAGTAATTTTCACAACTGCTTAAACTATGCTTGAAATCTGTAATTTTGTATACAGATGACTCAAAATGAAATATTGACCTTATAATTATGCATACAAACACAGTATTGCCACCATCTTTACATGCATTCCATTCCCAAGACATATTTTTAACATCACTCCCCATAATTTAAGATTGATTTTGCTATTATATAACGCCTTGGTGCGTCATGTATTATTGTGGTGGTGTGAATGCTTCATTAATTGTCTGGTTTACAACCTCCGTATTTTTTTGTAGTTATAGTAGAAACTATTAATAAAATTGTCTGCATTGTGTCAGTGTGCCACACATAATCTTCAGAATTTTTGATCTTTATTGCCCTGAAATTATTTTTTTTATTTTGCAGTGCATTTTTTTTGTTGATGCTTTTTCCCCTTAATTTTTCACTTTTACATACTGAAATGTTCCTTTATGAAAAGCAAGGTGGCATTGCAATTAGCAGCTTTGTTGTCTCATTGTGATTGACAGAAGTGTGGCGTTATATAATACCAAAACTTTTTAAATCATGTATATCATATGTGAATAGAGAAGTACATATTCAGAACTTTCTTCAAAATACCAAGTTGTAGCTTTTGGTTATTCATTTGGTACAATACACGTGCGTGTTGTTGAGCTGTTCTATTTGAGCTTTAGAGGTTTCTTTCCTAGTTTTCTACAGTAGTTTGCCATTGGCCTATATGTGCTGTGGTGTTTTAACTTTTTCTGTGGTGAATTTCACAATTGCAGTTATGGTGGGAGATAACTTCTTTTCTCAATATCATGCCTACCAATATGTGCTTTGGTCCTTAAATTGTGTCCTTCCTTACCTTTGTTTTTCTTGTATTGGAATAGAAAAAAATCATGGGGATGGGTGTCTGTACTTTCTCTTTCTTTTCAAAATTGCAAATTATGAATCAACCCAATTTACAGCAGTAATGATCTAAAAAAGTTGCTGGATATTCTTGCTTCAAAAAGTTGCTGAGGTAATATTCTTTCTCCCACTCCAGTGTATTTTGCAACACTGTAAAATGGTCTCTTTAAGTGGAAAAACACATATAATGGTACTAGCCTGTCTCAATGTCCCTGCTTTTCTAGAGGCAGATGAGCAAACTCCTTCAGAATCACTTGAACACCAGAGACAGCCCTTCATTTTATTGCAAGGCTTGATGCCCTTCTGATTTGCCTTTATTAATATACTGTTTTCTAGTGTGTAGATTAATTATTTTATATTGTAGTCAATCATATATAGGATATTATGATAGTCTTCCAATAGAAGGAAAAAAGTTCCTAATGATAAAACATTTGCATTGGTTTTATTGCAAATATTAATTGTAATGTCAAGTTCAGGTGACCCTGTATTTATCAATTTTTGACAAGTTCCATGATTCTTATTTCTTCTAAGAGCCCCTTTTCTGTTATACTTACTATTTAAATTTCTTTAATACCCATTATGACATTGGTTTTAGAAAGTCAATGTATAATTATTTTCTTTCTCAAGGAAAACTGTATTATTGCTGCTTTTTCCTAGCAATTATCCCCATAAGTATATCTTATTTGTCTGTTCATCTATTTCTCAGTATTTTCATCCATTCTTAAAAAGACTTTAGTGGTTGGGATTGGAAGAAAGCAGATATTATGTTGTCTATGCATATGCAATAGAAAATGCATGAAATTGTAAGTATAGGTAATTTTTACTGATTCCTTGTAGAAAACCCTGAATTGAAGTGTAATTGCTAAAATATGAATAGAGATTTTGCGTAATTAATTAAATCAAAGTCTTGTTTCTAGTTGTTTTCATGGTCAAGAAAATCTGAAAATGTTAGTTTTAAACAATAGTTTTGTAGTTACAAACAAACAAAGAAGTAGCAATAATATGAATAGCTTCTAATATGAAGTAGGAAAAAATGCACATATTTGAATAGTTGCATTCATTTTATGCATACTTTTTGTTTTCACTTCCATATGTACTACAAAGCAGTTTCCATGTAACTAATAAAGAGGAATTTAGAAGAGGTTATGATGTCTATTTCAGGACTTCAAGGATCTCACTCTCAGATACTTAAAAGAGATGAGTGTTTACACTTCAAATTTTGCCCTTTCTTCTTTCAGTTGCTGTTTTCACAAGTTCTGTGCTTGCCATGAAAATACTTTTCCTTCACACTTGCCAAGTTAGATGCTTGCCTGGGGCATCTGACACACAAACAGATCATTTCATGTTGCTAATTGCAGTAGGTGTGGACGTGACTTCGCAGACTAAAGTAGCTGGGGCAGAGGAGCTGCAATTTGACAAGGTTTTCTTTAAAGAACACCCTTTGCAAAGCAGAGCAAGATTGTAAATGTGAAGGGCCTTCTCCTCAGTAGGCTGTTTTCAGGAAAAATACACAACACTGGGAATAGCAAAGTAACTTTGCAGTACACTTACCCCATCCTTCTGTATTTGTGGTGGTACAGGCTCAGTTGCTGCATGGCTTGTAGTTTTCTCTTCCCCTGCTACCTTTCTTTTTCCTCCTGCTTCCTTTTTTCACCTTTGTTTCTGCTCTTAGTTGTACCTTGCAGTTCTCTTCCCCCACTTCACCTTGTTTTGCCTTTCAACTCCAAGTTACGTCTGTTGTCTTGGGCTGGATCTACATTAGATTTCAGTATGAAATGTTCAGTTACAGGACATTGCTTTTATGTAAAACATTTTAATGGCAATTTGAAGTGCACCTACCAACTGAAGACTAAACATGAGGCCATATTAAAACTGGGAAGTCAGGAAAAGATGTAGTCTTGTATTTTTATTACTTTCTTCCTAATTTTTTTTTACATACCTTTTTAAAACTGTGGCATTTCAGAGTGGGATTTGTTAGGCTGAATTTTTAATTGCATTTTAAATTCACTTTTCTCATTCCACTGTTGCATGTTAAGATTGTTACCCTGCTGACTGCCGTGTGAAAGGAGAGATATCTAAACTAAGGCAGCTGAGATAGAGTTGTGATTAACTGGATGGTTCGGTCCATGATGTTGCTACTTCCAGGCTATACAAGCTTTGCTTACCTGCTGTGTAACACAGGTCCAAAATGGCAATGTAAATGACAGTAGGAGGATTCCTACTTACTTGGAATTTAAAGGCACGTACATTAAGATACGTGAGCTGTAAAAGTATGGAAAAGGGGGTTTGGTAGTTTACATTTCTTTGAAATCTCAGTGTAAACTTCTTTGCTCGATTGCTAGAAATTGCACAGATGCTATTCTAAACAGTCAGTTTTAAGTGCAGCTTCAGTTTGGTCTGGAGATGGGTGCACTGGTTCTGAGAAATGATAACAGGTTGGCTTGTGGGGTTGTGATTTTGTTTGCTTTGGTTGGATTTGTTTGGTTTTGTGTTTGTTATTTGTAACTGTGACATTTTAAATATATACAGATCACTTTATGATGCCGTGGTTGTTTTGTTTCTGTTTCAGGTTATTTGTATTCTAAGGTGTGTGAATCCTGTGATAGTAAGGCTTGCTAGGCAGTATGTAAACTAAATCATCAGGCATATGTTTGAGGTTCTCGTTAGTGGTTTTGATTATTTCACTGATGTGGCTGCACTGATAGAAAGGTGTTAGGATGGCATCATCTGTTCTTCTGCAGAGATCAGCTAAAGCAGTTTCATATTGGTGGCTTCCTGTGTTTGGAGATAGCTAAAAAGTGATAGGAGACCAGAATGCTTTAACTACACTTTTCTGCTTCACCAGTTGCTACCCAAATGCTTGCTGAAATCTAATATGAGGAGCTGAAAGTCTTGTTCTCTTGTTTCAGTTTTTGACACAAATGAAGTGTTGTTCGTATATGACTGAAAGTCCAATGTCAGGCTCCCCCTTGACTTCATCAGGGCTGCAAGCATTCTGAAGTTGTCTTCTAATTTTGTTCAGAGCAGCACATCTGAATCTCCATTTCTAATGTGTAACATGGCAATCTTCTCCAAAGAATCCCATTCCCTCCTTTTTAAGGAAGAAAAGAGCAGTTGTTTCTCTGTAGCCTTTCCTCAGACGTAATTCTCTTGTAAACTGGAGTTTTCACAAGTCCTTGTACTACAAAAAATTTCCCTGAGAAATTTTTCTGGGTAAAATATTCACGATACTAAAAAAAGGTGGTTTTATTTTCTTGTTTGGTTGGGCACAGGGTTTTCTGAAAACTCTTTATTACTTGCATTTCACAGAGATGATGCCTTGTGATTAAATTTGTAGGTCCTAACCATTCTGGTGTCAGTACTCCAGAAACATCTGGGATAAGGTGACAAAGTTACTCTCTCAGATCATGGAGATGCTTAATTTTACCTTGGGGAAGTAGTGTGGACCAGTCCTCTAATACCTGATTGTCAGTTCTTCCTGAATTTCCTTTTCATTCTCGAATGAAATCTCGAATTTGAGATCTCTGCAAGTATCTGAAAACGGTGTGTGCCAACACGACAGGATATAGAAATGGGTACTCCTCCTCCTCCTTATGAGTGTGGGTGGATGCTGCAAATAGTCAAAATCCTGACCTTTATGACAGGCATAATGAGCAGTCTGTTTTGTGTGGGGATACCCTGCCTACACCATGCTCCTCTAGGTAGGAAACACCATGTTCAGCCTTTTTGGTTTTTCAAGTTTCCTTAAGATTTTCCTGTACCCCTAAATTTTATTTGAGGGAAATGCATGGTTGGTGAAGTAGGGGAATGTAGCTGAGGAGGCTGTGGATACAGGACTTGGTGGTGTGCTGTGTATTGAGTACAGCATCTGCTGGGAGTAGCTGGAATGTGTGTCTAGGAACCAGGACTGGGGGTGTCCCACAGAGCTCTGCTCAAAGGCTGCCCTGCAGAGCTGCAGCTTCTAGGGTTGTTGCCCGATCCGAAGAAAACACAAACAACCGAGGTCGTTTATGCGGTGCTTTATTGGAGGGCCCGGGAGCCTGTGGACTAGTGTCCAAAGACAGAGCCCCGATCTCACAGAAAATCACAGGGTTTTTATATGTTTCTTTCCATGATTTCTTAANTAGGGTGGGCTGCAGAAAGAGCCTGACTGCTTCTGGATAGCTCCTGTTCAGGAGATTGCTGTCTAGGATCATTTAATAAAAAACCTTGAATAGTGTGGCTGGCCAGGAGAAGGCTTTTCTTCCTGAGAATTACATGTATTGAGCCCTTGTTGGCTGAGTTGATTTAATAAGCCTGTTTAACCAACTCATGATTTTGGCCTTCCAGACACATCAAAATAAAGAAATGCATGCTGTGACATTTGCTGACTTGGAAATTCAAAGAACTTTCTCAATTGGCACAGTCAAGTAGGGCTTCAAAACAGTTAGCTGTCATACAGGGTATTTTTCTAAGGATTTTGATTTCCTTGCAGAGGAAGAATTGAAAGGAAATTAATTCAGACTAATGTACTTTTTAATGGGAGAAAATTAATAGCTTGATATTAAGGGGTTTTTTTTCTTTCTCTAGTTCCTTTTAAATCTCCCTCTCCATTTTTCAATCTGCTTTCTCGTGGCAGAGAGAGCCGTGGTTCAAAATACACATTGTTGGCAGGGAAGATCATCCAGTTGGAATGAAATTCCTCTTGACTTTATGCTAATCAGTTTATCATTGGTTATTTTAATGTGTCTTTTTCTTAAACTTCAGGTGGTTAAATCAGCTCATCATATTAAGAAACCTTGAAGCTAGAAAGTATTTTAAATAGCAACTGCTCAGCAGAAGAATTCTGTGGTTAATAATTCTGAAATATATTTCTCTGTGTATGGAAAGATGAGTCCCTATAGAGATCTCTTCTATTACCTGTGAACATAAATAGTTAAATATTTTGTATTTAAATTTGGTGTTGTATTTCATTAGCAGAATTTCATCAGTGGAAGCATCAGAACTTAAGGCAAAAAGAAATCAGGTTGTAATAATAAAGAGATAATAAAAATAATAAAGAGAACGGTCATGTCAGGCACTCCAAATTCAGTGACTGATTATTCAGGCAGTTTCTACTTGCATTTAGTAATCATACAATACCTCTTTTTGCCTCTCCTCTGAGCCTTTCCTGTGTAAGAATTGCCTTTCAGACTTCCTTAAAGGCTTAGCAGATAATCTCAATGCTTAAGCTTTGTGCATCTGTCACCATCTGACTGCACAGAAAAATCTCTATATTCCTGGGGTATATCATGTCAGCATTTGTACAGACCATGTGGGACTGATAACTTATACTTTTTCCCATGTTAATTGCTCAGAGATTTTTAATGATTGTGGTGCTTTTGTAACCCTTTGTCTGTCCTAAGGAAACTTGCTGACTCTAATCCATAAATCTGCAGCAGTTCAGTCCAACAATAAGTGATAATCTCTTCCACAAAACAACACAAAGAAGAAACCTCAACTACTTTTTGTAGCAAGTTGAAGGAAGTAGAAGCTCATACAATCATGATTTTTTTTTTCTGTAAAGTGTCTTTAAAATTACAGAATTATATAAGACCTACCCCATATTTTTCTCATCACCTGAGGGACAATGTTAGTCATCTCTGCAGTCTCAGCAGCCAAGGGACAGCAGTTGATATAGAAGATAAATCTTGTTTGGTGGTCTTCTAGGGGTTTTTGTTAAAACATATAACCTAGGCAATAGCTTAAAAGATCCCTTTATGCTCTCTAAAGAGAAGGTTAAAAATAGGATTATATGTGGAATAATAAATGCTTAAATTTGTCATAATGAATGAGAATACAGTAAATGAAATTACTGAATACAGTTGGAGCTTTAATGGGTTTTGATGTGTTTTGTAAGCATACAAGTTCCAGTGTAGCTTTCCCTTTTCCTTAATGGGAGTCAGTGTCTTTGTAAGTACACAGGCAAAGCTGTCTCAAGATAAGTAATATATTGTCCTGATGACTGCTCTGTCAGAAAGGTACGCCACTACAGAGGAAAGGACAGATTACAACCAGATTAAAATGTTAGGAGTCATAGTTGAAATATACTTTGTAACAGCAAATTGTTAGGCATTTAACTGTAAAACAGCAATATACTACTATTCATCAGGGGTTTTTACTTCTTATAAAGCTGAAAATACTTCAATACTTGTTACTGCAATACAGTCATTTGGTTATCACCCCTTTTTCAAGTCTGGGATAGTCATGTGAAATTACCTTTCTTGCTTATTTCATCAGTTCCTTTCTAATAAGTATCAATTCTGAGACCTCTCCTGAATGTTCAATGTGTCCCTTTTCCACCTGTGTTCCCTGGATTTGCTTTTGCAAAACAAAGGAGTTATGTCTTTCAGAGCGGGAAGTTCACAGGAAGTGAAGCAGGAGGTGTCATTGATCTTACACTGGATGAAGAGGATGACAGCTGTTCTCAAGGTAGGTAAAAAATACTTTCCTAGCTGCAGGGATAATCGAGCTGCAAGTATGATTTCATCCTGTGAATGGCAGAAAGGAATAAACTTCTGTTTCTGCTTAGTGTATTTTTTTCATTGGTGTTTCAGTTAGATAGGACTCTTGTTAAAAAAAAATCTGTTAGGTGTTAAATAAAAGGAATTTTGCTTATAGTCGTAAAGATTTTTACTATTCCTTTAAGCATTAGTACTATCTGTGCTTAAATACTTCAGGCTTGGGGTGTAATTTGAGATGTTTGAGTTCTTGAGCTTTTCAAAAGCTCTTCTAGATGTATTTATTTTTTTCTGTTTACTGATTATAATTAAAGGCCTCTTAATTCTACTGTTGATATTTAGGCATTAGAGTATTACAGCTGTTAATCTTTTGTTTAACTAACACTTTGTGTGCAAGAGTTTAAAGACCAAATGTAAACTGTTGTTTGCTTTAGGATTGTATGCCAAGAGCAGAGTAAATATAGTCGTACTCTTATGTACATTGGCAGTTTGGATGCACTTCATAATTTAAAGAACACATTTCTTTTTATATAAATCTTGTGTAAATGTACGCCAGTCTAATTATAGTTAGGATAATGTTGGATTAGTGAAGAACAATAGTACTTCATTTTTATTGGGAAAAAATAAAATTTCTACTACTGGAGCTAAAATTTTCATTCTTTCTGGTCTCTAAATGCATGTCCCTGTGCTACATTCTGAAGTCCAGCCACCAAGAAGTTTGATTGCTCTGGACAACCTTGATAGTTATTTCTCTAGCTTGTGCATTCAAGTTTTACACAAACATTCTTAATAGCTTGACTTGCTTTGCATTTGTATTACACAAATGTAGAAAATAATTTTGGCATGTGGTTGCATTTCTTCCAGTGAGAAAGAGATCATAGAGTTATAGAATGGTTTGGGTTGGAAAGGATCTTTGAAGGTGATCTCATTCTAAACCCTCCTGCCATGGGCAAGGACACCTCCCTCTAGGCCATGTTGCTCAAAGCCCCATCCAGCCTGGCCTTGAACAGTTCCATGTGATGTTATCACCAAAAAGGGAGTGTGTGAGGTATACAGGTATTAGGTAAGCATGATGCAATTCAGAGAGCTGACTGTCTGCTTCTCTTATCAGTAGAGGATATGTGGTGCACAGTGAATTGAGTATGAGCCAACAGTGTGTTCTCATTTCAATTTAAGTATCTCCCCAAACTGACCCTGGTGGAACCACAGCTGAAATAGGGTGTCCAGTTTTGGCTCCCTCTTCTTCAAGCTCAGAAGAGTTGTGGTAGCACTGGAGGGGCCCCACTGATGATGTCAGGATAGTGAGGGCCTGGAGTGCATGACCTGTGAGGAGATAACAGACCAGGGCATGTTTGGCAAAGAGCTAAGCAAGAGACAATCTAAGAGCAGCCTGCAGCTACTTGGAGGATAGTTACAAATATGAGGAAGCACAGCTCTCTTCAGCAGTGCCAAGCGATACATTAAGGGGCAGTGGCCACTTGAACTACAAGTTCAGGAAGTTCAAGTTTGGCTTGAGGAGGAAAAAGTCACCATAGTGCTGCACAGAGGGATGGTAGAAACTGTCCTCTTGAATATTTTTGAGATTCAGCAGGGCAGAACCACAGATCATTTGAATAAGTTGTTATTGACAGTCCAGCTTCAACAAGAAATTGGACTACACAGCCACCAGAGGTCCTTTCCAGACAGGATTTTGACTTGACAAGCTGAGTGGCAGAATAGCTGAGGCAATCAAGTTTTTATCACTGTCATCTCTTCTGAGGGTTAGTTCTCAAAAAGATAAAAAGGTGGTTGCCTTGGGACTGCCCAAGCCTGTCAGGTAAGGTTAACCTCCCCAGTGCTATTTAATATTTTGTAAAGGACACCCAGCAAATAGATTAAAATGGATTTGTGGTATATTTTAAAGTAGCACGTCACAGTATTGTAATATATTTTAGCTACTATTTTTCTATCTAAAAGTTTCTGAAAATAACATTTCCCAGAGAGCTTTTTTTCTTCCTAATTGCATTATGTAGATGTTCTCACAATTGCCATTAAAGATCAATACCACAGTTGCACATACAATTGTAAGGCTGCTTCTCTAAGTAGGAGTGCTCCAGAGTCATAGCTCCATTGCAGCAGGAAGGTTAGTGGAGTATGTTTGTGCTGGGTTAGCTCCTGTGTGTCTCTTCACTGCAAAGCAGAAGCTCATAGTCTGAAGCCAGTGCAGATGAGTTCATGTTCAAAATTCGTGTGAGAAGTCAGTGGTTTTTTATATAAGCTGTAGAAACATAGGAAACCCTAATAAAAGCTTGAGTTTTACCATGAGTGAGAACACAGCACTAGGATTTTTGAGCAAGTTCCTCAGGAATGTGTTCTGATAATAACTTCAAGGTTAAACAGAGGAAAAGTACAGTTGTAACAGCTTTTGCATGATCATAAGCATCTATATACCTTTGGCCAAATATTTTTTGCACTGTCCTTTGTTTACAGCGAATGTGGAGCAGGTTTTATTTTCTCCTAGATTTACACAACCTCAGGATAGAAAATACTTTCAGCATTATGGTATTTCCTGCAGGAATATTAGCTCAATACTATTTCAAATTGAAGATCAACACTTACATAGTGTTGTTGGGAACACCCAGTTCCTGATTATTTTCTTTATAGCATTGTCACCCACATAAAAAGTAAACCTAATTCTGTTACTCGTAAAAGGTATTTAAATAGACCTTAATATCTGCTAATATCTAATAACATCTTCTGATTGGTGCAAAAACTTATTAATAAAAAGGGTGTGTAATTTTTGAGAAACCATGTTAGGAGTAATGTAGATACTTTTCTGTCTGCAAGTATTTTGCAATACTTGCACTTGGGACCTTGCTGGCCTTTTTATAAAAGGATCACCAAATTATTTTGTATGAATATTGAAACAATTAATAGATTTAGTCTAAAGTGGGCCTGTAGTCTAAGAAATATATGTAAATGTACTCTTAAATTAAAAGAGCTATGTTCTTTTTTATTATTTTGTAGGAAAAACTATTAAATACATAATCAGTTTTTTATTTTATAAGGTGCTTTATCTGGTTAGCAAATCTGTAGTTCTCTGCATAACTTTTTTCTTATTCTTGAACATGCCTATGGCGTGCTTGCTGTTCTGTAATCCACCTATACCAGTTATGAAGTAGAACACTTTTCAAAACTCCTTTGTGCTATAACTGCAGTGTTGTAGACTGTTTCTGGCATGGAAATTAGTCCTTCTTCTGGTTTGTGTATTAGGAGTTTTGCTTACATCTCCAGTAGTAACAATTTCCATTTTATGCTTATTTCCATAAATCATATTTTTCTGTCTCCTCTACATCCACATTTGTTGTGAATATGATGCTGTGTTATTTAGTATTGGAAACTGTTCCATAATGACTTTTAACCTTAGTCCTGTGCTTACTATGTACCCAGTATTCCTTGCTGGTTTTTTACTTGGCCTTTGCCATTTGTTTCCATTGATTTAATGAAGCCTAGTTAGTTATCTGTCATCATTTCCTGTAGGTGGTGCAATGCTGACCTAGTTTCCAGTCACTGGAATGTCAGCAGAGCTCTTCTTGATTTGTCAAGGGTAGATGAACTTGCTCTGTTTAAAAACAAAAGCAAAACTGGAAAAGCCCTCACATTTTTCCAGACTGTCATCTTTTCTTGAACCACATTTACAGCAGTAGGGTGTAAGGTTTTTTGCTTGTTGGATTGTAAATGCATCTTCTAAGTAAGGACTAAGAATGCACTCACATCACTGAAATGGTTCAGTGCTAGTTGAGATGTGCATCAGTCTCTAAATATTTGAAGTAAACGGATGTATGCATCTCTGTAGAAATCTCTTTGGAGTCAAGTAGTTTATTGAACACTGGGAAATCTCTCATAATTGTGGACAATAAAAGAAGCTTGAAGCAATCACAAAGCTTGTTAGTGCATCAAAGAGCAGGAAGGATCTCACCTTTTGCTTTCAAAATGAGCATACCTTCACTGCTCCTTTTATAGACTTTGGGAAAAAAAACCAGTATGTTTTCATCCAATGGCTTCAAGTGAAGTAGCTTGGCTGATGAGTCTACAGAAAGACAATATGGGCTGGAATTCATACTGTGTTTTATTCTTGAGGTCTTGAATTTGGGGCTATGGTCTGGGGGTGATTATGCTGATACTGGGTTGATAGTTGGACTAGATGATCTTGAAGGACTCTTCCAGCCTTGGTGATTCTGTAATTGTGTCTCATAGAATCATACAGCAGGTTTTGAAAGGTACTGCTACTTCAAGCTGTTAGCAGCTAGTGTTAAACACAGCTCAGTGAGACCATCAAAGCAGTCTCAAACTGCTAAAAACCCCAACACTTTGAGCTATGCTGGCATTAACCCTGTTCTTATTGCTTTGAAATCTAGTTGGTATACTTAATTGAACATTTTAAATGTGGTCCTCACTATATTGTTGTATTTTCTCAAGAGCAAAATGAGTATTTACATATTTTCATCCTTGATGCTCTTTTACTAAATTAGTGGCTAATGCATGTACAGTTTTATGAGGGAAGAATCCTTTGGAGTGACTGCCCTTAAAATCTACTCTTTTATCTTGTGTTTTTTAGTTCTTCAGGGGTGCCTCCTCTGCCCATTACTGCTTTAATGTCCAAATGAAAGCTTCTCAATTCCTCGTTATTCAACTTGTGCAAAGTCTGGATTAGATACAGACTTGTACTCTAATGAATATTTTATGTAGTCACAAATAAACTAAAGCAGGAAAAAGTATTGCTGTAGTAAACTACAGATACAGGCAATATTTGTCAGTATGACATGTCACTAAGTTATGTTGAGGAGGGTGTCAATGTGATACAACAAATTTTCTTTTTAAAGTTTTCTATAAATAATGCACTTCCCCCTTTTTATGTAAATAACATGAACATTCAGAATAGCAGCAAGAGCACTGACTGACAGATTGAACAAAGGAAAGAGTCAGCAAATAAAAATATGTAAACATCAAAGGTAGACAAGACTTATTTAGGGAACTAAATGTGAGTATTGCAGTGTTCAGGCCTTTAAAGGTTTTAGGAATTTTTTTTTTAATAGAAACCTTTAAAGACTTTGGCACAGTGTTCCATTGAATTTGGGTTTCCAAATTGCTCTGAAATATGCATACTACATGATAATAGAATAAATCATTGTGGAGTGTGTCTGGGCAGGGGAAATTTCAGTGATGAAAGTGAGGAGAATTGAATGAGTTTTCTGCAGATTTGTTTGCATAAGCAAAAAAGGTCAGAGAAATGTCATGTTTAGACTATCCTCACCAGTCTGTAAATGGGAGAGGGAGGAAAGGATTGTAAAACTCTATGATGCTTGAAATTGTGGTTCAGAAATGAAAATTTCTGTTTGGTATTGACTGTATCTTTTGTTTATTTTAATGCAGATGGCAAGAAGCAGAAGCAGAACCAGAGCCAGGCACCTGTGACAGGACTGAGCATACCCACCCAGCCCTTGACTCGACCCCTGCAGCCTTTGCCACCTTTGCAGCCAAGCCCTGTGCAGCAGCCAGGTGTGCCAACAAGTGGCCCTTCCCAGAGCACCATCCATGTATTACCCACAGGTAACTTAATTTGACATCACTGTGTGAGTGCAGTGGCTGCTTTTTTTCTTGAATTAGACTGCTGTGAGCTCTACATTGTGCTAATCTTTTAAAGTGAATATTCAGAATGTTTGAGTCACTTCATAACCTTTAATTCTAGTCAGTCTCCCATAATATTTTTTCTTTTAAACTGATAAAGGGGAAAGATAGTACTGTCAGGTGGGAAAGAATTCAGGATCAATTTAATTCCATGGAGATGAAGAAATCCTGCTAAGTATGGTCATGGGAATTATTAAATATACTGTTATTGGTAACAATGAAGGAGAAGGAACCTGTACCTTCTTTAAGTAATGGGGGAAAAAACATTAATAGCATCACTCCTGTGTCTGTCCCAGTGCACTTGGCAGCTAATTCTTTTGGCAGAGGGAATGGCAAGGCTGACATTGAATTTCTAGCCCTAGTTAAATATTACTTTGTAGTGTGATTAGTGTAGTTTTCCCCTTTCTAAAGAAATGTAGATCCTCTCTTTTTCTTTCTTTTATTCTTTTTCTGTATATGATTGCTGAAGATTAGTTGGCATTGGAATTATCTTATGACTTCTGTGTTCTGCAGGCTCTTTGGTGGATTTTATATTCTTCCACTGTCCTTACATGCAGGACCTTTGCAGGGGGTGGGGGAGATAGTATATTTCTCTCTTCTGTTAGGAAGCTGTATATATATTGACTTTATTATTTCAGGTAAAAATACTGTTTAGGCTGTTTTCACTTTTCTTGCAGAACACAAAGCAGACAGAGACAGTTTTTATTTTACATGGCTCAGATGAGTCAGTTTTCCAAAGGAGATGTGTAGTCTAGAATAAGCATATGGCTTTGAGTCATGGAATTCAGTTTTAGGGTGTGCTCTGTCTTTTTTTTAGCTTCGACAACAGTGAATGTAACTCATCGGCCCATGGCTCCAGCTAATCCCAAGCTTCCTATCCCAAGAACCCCTGCTAACCATCAGGTGGTCTATACCACTATTCCTGCACCACCACCAGCTCAGAATCCTGTAAGAGGAGCTGTCATGACCAGCCCAGGCTTAAGGCCAGTCACCCCACAGACTGGAGGTAGGGGATGATTCCTTCCATGTGCTTCTTACTGTGACACAGCTTGGTATGTTCTACCTGATGGATGTGGCATTTCAGTGTTTGATTCGGGTGTGTTGTTTGGTCTTATTACAATACTGGACCTAGTAAGAGAGGTTAGGGGGGGTCTTTTCACAGCTTATAGATTTCCTGTCTAAAAGTTACATTTCTATCCAGTATCCTAATGTAATTCCTTAACAATCTCTGATGTCCTGTGCTCTGCAAATTTCCTTCCTTTCTCAAGGCCTGAAGAAATGAAATTTCTCACCAGATATATCAGAAATTGATACATGCTTGAGTTGCCTTGAGTAGAGATGTTGGCACGTTCCCCTTGACTTTGCAATGCATAACTGATACCTTCTCCTAGCAGTGAACTAATCTTCTGAAATGAGTAATAGATGCCAAAAATAAAGACTTAAATGATATTTTGTTACAAAGTGGTGGATTTTAACTGTCCTGTTTTTGCTCCCCACAATTTCTACACTATGGTTATTTTAACACCTTTATGTTTAACATAAATTTCCCTGTTCTATGAGTATGTGCCTACTTTTGTGATATCCTGGTAGTGATGCTGCTACTGATATATACTGGTTTATATTATCATTGCAGCAGCCTTTAGTGCCAGTAGCAGATGCTTCTTGAGTAAGATGGCTGCACTTTGTCTTTGAAAACTTGACTGTGAGAACCCATCCAAAGTGTTTTGCAAATTGCAGTATTGTACTTCTGCCTCAACTGAGTAGTGGCCCTACCTAGAAGTGATGCTGTGTTTGCATTTTATATCTTAGTGAGACATTTCTGACCATCTTCTTTCCTGAGACAGAAGTACAGTCATACTAAACCAGCATATCTCAACAGGTTCTCATAGAGGAGAAATAGCCAGCTCAGGTGACTGTTTATCCCGCAGGAGTTTGCACAGCTTCATCAGCTTCTTAGGGAGATTCCAATAAGAAAAAGATATAAAGCACTTACCCAGTTTTTAGCACTTTATAATTAAAGCATTAAGATTTAGCACTCTGAGCTCTCTGCCTTGGACTTGCAGATTACACAGACTTCTGACACTCATCCCCTATGGATTGTAGCTTGATGGCATGTTTATCAAGAGAAGAAATTGCCATGCAATAGCTGTGGATCCCTGATAATGCGTGGCTCTGTGAGCTTGTCTTCTGGAGTACAGGAATGCTTCAGTCTCACACAAATGTGGAACTACGGCATCAGAGAGATTGCCCCAAATCTTGTATTTCTAGACAGAAATGGAGGGACAACCTGGGCAATCCATAGCAATGAGCAAAAGCTTTGAGTTCACAGAACATACATGTTCCAACAGTCAATAGATAAAGTGTTACTTAAGAGTATTAGATGTGGTATAAAATGAATGAAAACTTGGTAGCTTGCAAGAGTTTTGGATATTATTTGCAAGGCTATAAAACTGTCTAGTTTATTCCTGCCAGACAGGTCAGTTTGCTGTGGGAATGACTGAAATGGTGATGCCTGTGAGTAGTGTCCATCATGGGAGTCTGTTCTGTGAGGGAGAACAAGCTTCTTGGACAGTGACTTAGCTTTTTTTGCTTTCAGTGCCATCCACAGCACAGCCTTCTGAATGGATAACATTGTACTGCAGTAGCATTCCTCTTTTTCTTTCTGAATCCCAAAATGATGTAATTTTTTTTTCATACTTAAGCTCCCTGTATCTTCCACACTTTTCCTCCTCACCCATTTCTTCCGTGCTACAAAGTGCTAAAACAACATTCCCTCCTCTCCACAAACACAAGCGCTTGCTCTCTCTCACTTACACAGCTTCAGGGGATGGGAGGTGATTTTGTTGTTACACAGTGCTTCATTGGTCTGCTGGCAGCTGGAGGAATCTGTCTGAAATTTGGCTTCATCCAGCTGAACCAAGGAGTTGGTCTTCAATGTTCTGTTTAGCTGCCTGTAAGTATTGAATACTCACAGTGTTTGTTGTGCTCCTTGCAGGTGTGACGGTGCGAATGCCTCAGACAACCTACGTGGTGAACAACGGGCTGACTCTGGGCTCTGGAGCTCCTCAGCTCACGGTGCACCATCGACCGCCACAAGTGCACACTGTGAGTCAGGCTTTCCAATCACCTGCTGCAATGTACAGCCTTGTCTCTGCACTGGGACTCTCAGGCTGCTCTCAGTGTGAGCTGCAGAACAGTGAAATGCCTTGTCACACTTGTCAGCCAGTTCTGTGCATGGCACCACCCAGTCACCTACAGCAGCTCCTGCCCAGAATGGTAAAAGCTATGCAATCTGTTAGCTCTCCTTGGCCTTCTCCAAATTACGAGGAGAACATACTGAAAATTAGTGCATTAGTGCATGAGTTGTCTGCAGGTGACTCATGGAGTCAAGGGTACAGAAGAACTGCCAGTAAAATGTTTTGTCATGGTTTAGCTGTGAATTGCGAGACCAGTTTTCAGTACAGCTGTTTGCAAAACTGAGGTAGGAGGACAAGGTACAGACCAAATCTCCAAGGCTGCCAACTCCCAAACTCCAGAGGTTTTTAGTCAGTGTTGAGGGTGATTACTTCTGCATCACCTAAAACCCCTTTTGGTAAGAATTTGAGAATTTTCTCTGATTCATTTAATTTCATTTCAACTATGTTGCCTGTACACTCACTGTTGGGCAGTCACATTACTTATGGTGTCCTGAAATGGTAAATATACTGTCAAGAAGGTGGCTTACCATCCTTTCAGTCTAGACACCATCAACTCAATGTACTCTCCAGTGATAAATAATGAGAATAAATGAAGCAAATATCACACAGAACACTTAAAATGCCAAAAACTACCTCAGATTCCAACTTGAAAAATTGCAGGCTTGAAGCACTGTAACCGCATTCCTAAATTCATCTTAACTAATATAAATGAGAGACCTAGGACTATTTTTGCAGTATGAAAAAGAAGTATCACTGGAAAGACACATTTGGAAAGACTAATTTCAAAATTTTGTGGAACATGAGGCTGAGGTTTTGTGATCAATTAAAGGTGATAGAATCTATGTGGCACCATTACCCTTTCTACCTTTTGTGACTGAATACCTGTCTGTGGAAATGATGATGAGCTGTCAGTTTAATGCCCTGCCTGGGGTGTCGAGTAACGTGGGAACAGCAGCTCAAACGTAGATTGGTTCAAAGTCGTTGTAAGGCTGCTTGCTCAGTCCTGGTAAAGGGCATGGTGTTGAGTTCATCCTCTCCTGGCTGGGAAGCAAAGAAGATACAGGGGAATTACTGTGGCAATGATCATTTGCACAACTAGGGATTTATATGAGAATAACTTCAAAATTGATGGCATCCTTGGTCCCACCCCTTGTCATAATTTGCTGCTGCTGCCTTGCCTCTGCACAAAGGAATGAGAGTTGTGATGGTTGGGTGATTTTAGGCTCATCTGCTTCCAGTTACCTGGGGAATGATCAATTAAAGCCTCCTTCATTGCTGTAGATTCTGACCTTTCCCTTATTTTTCTTATGCTTCTTAGGACCCACCACGCCCCATACATCCTGCCCCACTTCCAGAGGCACCACAGCCACCACGTCTGCCCCCCGAAGCTGCCAACACTTCTCCACCTCAAAAGCCACAGCTGAAGCTGGCCCGGGTACAGAGCCAGAATGGGATTGTGCTGTCATGGAGCGTGATGGAGGTGGACCGGAGCTGTGCCACTGTGGACAGTTACCACCTGTATGCCTACCACGAGGACCCCAGTGCCACCGTGGCCTCGCAGTGGAAGAAGATCGGGGAGGTGAAGGCGCTGCCGCTGCCCATGGCGTGCACTCTGACACAGTTCGTGTCTGGCAGCAAATACTACTTTGCAGTCCGGGCTAAGGACGTCTATGGACGCTTTGGACCCTTCTGTGACCCCCAGTCCACAGATGTGATCTCTTCCCAGAGCAGTTAAACTAGAGATCTTCGGACCCTTTAAACCTGTCCTGCTATCAAGAATTACCCCAGTTTTGAGAGGAGTTGATCCCATGCATGTAATTCACCTTTAAATCCACTCTGCAGGATTATTTTAGACAGTTGTGTGATACACTACATGCACTCAGAAGCAAAAGAAAAATAGTCTGACCTGCAGAAAGAGAGCCTGTTTTTTCTAAACAGTTCATGTCATTGGCCATTTGAAAATTTTGTTTTTCCTTCCACGAGAGGTGTTCTACCTAGATACCTACTATCCTTTATCCAAGAGCGTCCTGAATGCCTGGGATTCTGCTTCAGAGTGGAAACAAAATAGTAAATTGCAGTTTGTCTAAAGTAAAACATACACGTCTGTAATGTCTATTGAGACACTAACACAAGGGCAAGAACGTTCTGCCTTTTGCCTCCCAGCATCCTGTGAGCAGACTGTGACATGAAGGGTGATTCAAGGTCTCACTTTTTGTACTGGATGCTTGAGTGGTCTGGTCTTACCTTACAAACTGTAATAAGCTCTCTGAGGGGAGGGAACTTGAGTCTGGACAGGAACCTGTGTAAATGTGGAGGTGGTGGAAAAAAATTAATAAATTCCCCCACAACCTCCTACCTGTTCTAAGTAAGAATGCTCCTCTATTTTCACTATTCTCCCCTACTCACCCTGGGAGCATTCCCAGATCAGATCTGAAACTGGATTGTTAAGACTGCATTCACACCTCTCTAGTTGAGACAATTTCTCTGCCTCTCCCCTCATACATCCAGCCCTATTTTTTAGATTTATTTTGTGCCTTAAAGAATAATTTCAGAAATAAAATGTAGCCAGATACCTTGTGGTGTTCTTTTATTTGATTTATTTTTCCCTTTACCCTTCTAGCCTTTTATCAGTGCTACTCTTTTTCCAGGCCTGCAGTAATTACTATTTATGTAAAGACAAGAAAGTGTATCATCTGCTGATGGTGAATTTGTTCTTATCTGCAGTATCACTCAACCCTTTCATTGCTGTAATTCTTGAGTTGTTTTTGTCCTGTCAAGAATATTGAGCATACAGACATCATTTTCCACCAGAGCCTTTCCTGGTTCTTTGGGAAAGCTGCAGTTCAGCCAAAGAAGAACCCCCTGTGGTGTGGTGCCATGAAAGCTTCTACCTGTTTGCACTCGTTTGGATGCTCAGTGACTACAAAAGGAGGAGCTGGCTTCCCATTGTGCTTCTCTCTCCCATCACCTGCCTGCCTCTGCAGAAAGCAAACACAGCCAAGAACGTTTAGAAACTAGTTTAGACACTGGCCTAAACTGGCCTTGTGAGCGATTGCAAATGTTGATAGATGCTTTCATGATGCTTCTGAGCTGGGAAAAGAAATTGGTGCATCTCCCCCACTGTCATTGACATGTTAAAGTTGCTTTTTGTAGAACAAAATGTAATGCATCTGGACAAGAAAGTAGATGCAAGGTGTTAATTTTGGCAATTTTCAGTTGTATTCCTGCCCAATAGAACCAAACGGTGGATTTAGAGGGGAAAGATTTTTTTTTTTAAATCCACTTCAGCATATAGCAAAGCTGAAGAGTATGACATTTTCTCATTTCAGTGCTCTCTTTCTCAAAACCAGCATGCTGAAGTGTGAAGCAAGATTGAAGCAATGTCAGAGAAGTTAAATCCCCAAACAGGGCTGATGAAATATGCTAAGCAATTATGGGTTCTGTAGCCGTTGTTCCTTTTTTTAGAACCTCTACACTGAAAGAAATGGCACTGTAGACCTCTGGTTTACTGCACTACTTCATGTAGGTGGGAGTGTCACTTCTCTCAGGTGAGTAATGGATATTCTCTATATGGGAACTTGCATTAAAAAGTATAGCATTTCTGTTGATTTGGGCAAGTAGAAATTCTGGCTAAATCAAAGTATCCTCAGAGCAGGTTCACACTGTGTATGAACAATGTGTAACCTTTCCTTTGAACTGCGTTTGTCCCTGTATTTCTGGTGCCAATTATCAAAAAATCCTTTAATTTCTCTGTGTTTAAGTAAATGTTCTGTTTGCTTATTTCAAGGAATAATTACTTAATAATGCATTTAGTCTGTTTATGGAAATAGACTAAACTTGGGTCCTTATGAAGACAGTTCTGTGACAGAAATTAGAACAGTTACTTCCAGTTGATGGTTGTCAAGTCCTTGGGCAATTTTTTGTTGATGTCTTTGAGGTGGTACCAAAGAGCCATTGGTTGTATCAATACTATTAAGTTTTACAGTTTGAAAGTTAAACATGAGGATACAACCTAGAACTTCATTTATTTAGTTGTGATTTAGTGATTCCAGCCCAGACTATACGTGACCTTTGTTATAGCTTGAACTTCCGATACCCCTTGTTAGGTTTGTCTCCTTTGGGGTTGGCAGGGGGTGCAAGTCCTGCATTAGAGTATTTTCTTTCCTCCAATGGAGGTATTAATAGGGATGGTCTATCATTCCATTTGGAGGTTTTGTGGGCTGCATCGTTATAGAAAGACTCGTATTATTTACTAAAGATTCAGTTCTTCACTGAACTGACTGTGAAAACTGGCTTCTCTCTTTACAGATCCATTTCTGGTCTGTGTGGCAGCAGTTCTGGGTTTTTGGCAGAATTTTGTGAGACACCCTTGTTGACCAAAGACATTGCAGCTGTGGGGTGAATGATTACTTCCCTGTTTCATCCCAGCAGGGCTGTTAAAGGTCTGATTGCAGTATCTTGAGCAAGTGCTGGTGGAGGAGAAGTATGTGATTAAGCATGGCTTGACTTTCAGATGCCTAGTTTGGTGTGAAGATCTCCAAGGGAGCTGGTCCCTAAATCACTGATGCCCAAAGAGAGAACTATGCCAGTTTTGTGCAGTCACTGTTGCTGTAGAGCAGATCTCTGCAGTGAGTTTGCTAACAAACACAAGTTGTGTTTATTTCCTTACCTCATGGCAGTTTTTCCCATGTAGTTGAGTGGCTGATGGTTTTATTATCCTTTACCTCCCAGAAGGATTAGAACTATTGAGAAATTTTCTGCTAGCAACAATCAACCAGAAACAGTTTCATATATAAACTTTATTTGAAAGTATTACCAAAATATTTGGCAACATTCAGTACAAGTGTGGTAATACTGTGCTTCTAGACTGGTCCGTTCATTAATGAAAAGTGTCAATCGCTGAAGCCTTCCAGTAATCCACTTTTAAATATGCTAAAAATTTCTGTATGGCTTTTAAGTGGAAGTGTTGGGTTTGGTTTCTTCCCTGCACTTAATGCAAGTTTTTCCATCTTTCAATAGCTTGGTGTAAAGTTGTTCCTGACTCTCTGAATTCTGTATTTTGCTGCTGCCTCTGAGTACATGACATTTCAGTAGTACCACCTTGGACTAAGTTGCCCATGTTTTAGCAAATACAGCACTGACTACAGCTGTTTTCCATCCTCATTTACTTGCTGGTGTGTTTTAGGTTTAAGTTGTTTTCTCTGTGTGTGATACAAGGGCATTTGGATGCCCAGGTTGAAAGTAATTTGAGTTAGTTCATCTGCTTGGAGAGGAGCCCTGCTGTGGAGTGCTGATGGCAAAATGGTGTTCCACATTTCTCCTAGTTACAGTTTCACTGGCCTCCTATATTGCAGTATGGCTAAAAAACTATGGGATACAAAACCAAAAATGCTAGGAGGAGGCAGACTGCAGGTATAGCATCTATACTGTCTCCAGTGACAGCTTCAGAAAACACAAGCATGCAGATGTCTCAGCCTGTAATTATTTCCATATTCTGAGCAGCTTCCCTATGCGTTGGTCTGATGTTGCTCCTTGGAATTATTGGTGCTGCCCTTGGCCATGTTAGAGCACTGAAACACCCAGTCCCAAGGTTTTTAGCACAAGGCTGGAAACACTAATGGTGTTCTTCCTGTAAAATTAAGGGGTCTTACCGTGTTTCCTTTGAAAACAAAAGCAAAACCCCTGTCTTCACTAGGACCACGACTCAGCTCGGTAGTAGGATTTGAACATCATTTTATACTGTGACAGAAATAGCCACTTCAGCTCTTCCTTGATGCTGTTAGTCTTAAATGTACAGTATATAAAAAACTATGTATATAAAGGGATGGGTCACGTCTGTCCCTGCTCCCAAGACAGCCATGCCCCAGGATGAGTATTGCATACACTGTACAAAATCAAGCTGTGATTCTGCCTTCTTACACACCCTTTGAGTATTCTCCTTTTGTCAAAAATATCTATGCAGATATTTTAAATAGAAGCTTGATATATTAAATATATATTTTTTTAATTTGTTGATTTGGGTAGGGGAGGGCATTGTATGAAAACATGGGAAGGAGAAGAGATTAAATGATACTAAACTTGCCTTGCCATGCAAATCTATTCCCTTCCAAACACCTTCTGAGAGAAGAAAAAAATTAAGAATAGCTAGGAGAAAGCAAATCAATTAATTTTCCTTTTCATCCCTTTTAAGTTAAAAAGGCATCTTTCTTTATCATTGTCATTATGGAGGCTGAGCATTCTTTTCTTCTTTTATATACATATGCCTATATATATATATGTATAGATGTGTGTGTGTGTATATATATACACACACATATATATATACACACACATATATATATTTGTACTGCTGTCTTAAATTAATAGGGAGTAGCTGTAAATAAGATAGCTGAGTAGTAGTTGTTCAGGGATTCCTGTTCAGCTTTAGTAATTTATTGGCTATCAGAAGTCAAATGTGCAAAATCCTTTGTTGGAGAACTCCAAATCCGATTTCTTGTTTTGTTTTGCAGCTGTACTTGTAAGATACGAAAGAAAACATGTAGGACTGATTTAATGTCCAATTTAAACTGGGCAGTTGCCAGCTTTCCCCATTTTTGTATGTACTGTAGATTAGTGTGTGTCTGTGTTAACTGTAGTGGGGTTTTGTCTGACAAGCCTGGAATTTATACTTTGAAATAAAACTACTGGGTTTTTAACATTTTGAGTCATCTGTGCTTAGTTCCTGACACTGCAGGAGGCAGCTCTCTCAGAAAAGAGCCCAGAGCCTGCTCCTCCTCTTCAGAGGTGTTGCCACCTTGCTCAACTAACATTGAGCAGCAAGGGTTTGGCTCTTGGTCATTCTCAGGAGGTCAACTGCATGGTGCTGCCCTCACAGAAGCAGAAAACCGAAGCAATGCTGTAACTTCTGGAAAGTTGCCTTCCATGCATTTCTGCAAAGCGTGGACAGACAGAATAAAGTGATTTGCACCCCATAGTTGCCCCAGATGAATACAGCAATGAAATCCAGTTGCTGGTGCTGCTGCTGCTGGTGCTCCTTGCCCTCCAAGATGCCAGGTTTGACCTCTGAAGCAATGGTCATTCTTTCAGCAAGAGGTTTTGGACAAAGTACTGGAGTTTTTCAGAGCACCCTTCAAGCATGAGGGCCCACTCACCTGGCCAGGGAGCAGCTGCTGTGCACAGCACAAAGTGCATCACTCAGGGGTAATGAAATCAGGATTAACAAATTATAAATAATTAACAAAGGCATGTTTCAGTGCAGGCATCATGAAGGGCTCTTCCCCCCCACCCAGCTGCTTCAAGGGTAGAAGCCAGGAACAGCACCATGACAGATGTGCAACTCGTTTGGGACCAATAAACAGCTGGACTAGAAGGCAGTCTGGGAAAATCTGCCTCTTGGACCCAACTCTGCTGCTAAATTGTAGAGAACTCAAAGTACTTAGAACATGGAGTTACTGGCATTCCTACCCTGAGTTAGTGCTAAACGTGTACTTCAAGGGCATATAATTAATTGTGATGCTAATAATTAGTTTCCATGCACTTACTAAAATTTGCTTCAAGTCACTGACCATAAGATGATGGACTCTTGTGCAGTGATGCCTCAGTACAATCCCATTTGAAAGTCCTGAGTTTCTCAAACTGCCTATTTAGACTAAGAGCCTATGTACTACACATAGTGCAGAACCTATGTTTTATCATTAAATACAGCATAACTACTCTGCTCAAGCACTGCTTTAATTGCAGTTCCTGCTAAGTCAAGCAAAGTGAGAATGTGAACGTGCAGAACACTTACTGTTTGCTGCAGGGTAGCTCTGGCACAGCCCCAGAGCAGAATGTACAAACAGCAAAGTCCATTTCTGCACAGCACTGATGCTTCTACTAAGGAAACTGAAAAAACCCCAGCAGCTGGCTGAGAAACAAATCTGAGCCAGCAGCACAGCACCAGGACACTGCCAAAGGAGTGCTGTTGGTTTCTCCCTGAAGCCCTGGCCTGGGCAGGCACTGGTAAGACCTTGCCCAGCTGTCTCCTGCTACAGAGAGAGGATGCTGTGACAGACTGGCCCCTGTTAGAGCTGAGGCTGTGCAGGGTATGACCACTAGAACCAGGAGGGGTGAGTTTGCTACTGAATTTCAGAAAAGGGGGATGGTAAAGCACATGAAAGCTTGCATTAGATGTGACAATTCTGACAGTCCTGCTGAGAGGAGTCATTTCCTCTAGGCATTGACTAAAAGGATTTTTTCATTATGGCAAGAGATAGTTACCACTACCACCTCCCACTTCCATCGCCCCACCAAGTACATCCCTCTTCAGCCAAACCTGGAAACCTGCAGTCGAAGAGTCAGAAGCCCCAGGACAAAAGCTGGAAGCAGGGTATGAAAAAGATGGCAACTTCTGCCACAAATGCACTGCTTAGAGCATACCTTCCTTTTTTTTTTTAATCCAAGTGGGAGCTGCAGAAGGAAATAAGATACTCAAAGAGACCTTTAAACTTCATGCAGACAGCTGCCAGTTCTTTTGCACCTGCCTACAAGGCCATGCAACCCTATCAAAGCCTCCTCTGGTCACTGATGCAGCTGTGCAGGGAAGAGGAGCTGGCCCTGGCTGCTGTGGTCAGGATTGACAGATCAACCCTGGCTGGCCTGGCAACAAAGGAAGCATGATGGACAGCACAGCAAGAGAAATGCAGTGGCCTTTAGAAGCACAACCAAAGGCAAAAAAAATAGCCACAGTCACACAGATTGGAGTCCTAAGGCTCACAAGGTCCCATTGGTGTAAATACTTACAGAAAGGGACTCTCAAAAGAAGAGCTCTGTTTTCCCACAACTCTGGGTTGGAGCACAAAACAGGTCATACCACAGGGTAGGCAGCTCAAGGTGAGAGAAAGGCAGAGCTGCCATTTCCAGGCATATTTGTCATGTCATGGGCACACATAGCTCCACTCCCTGCAGGTGGAAGCATCTAGCTGTGCCCTAGGTCAAGAACACTCTTCACTGCAGTAATCCATTGGCAGTTTCCTGGTCCCTGGGGATCAACTTTAAAGCAGTACTCCTCCATTTGTATTTTTATATAAAACTGTGTGAAAAAGCAGTAAATACATCCTGCAGTGTTGCTCTGTTGTCTAGGAGTGACAGTGAAGTCAAGCCATCCTCTAGCCCCTTTGTGCTTCCAGTTTCAAACAAGCAGCTGATTCTTGGTCCTCTGCTTGCTGGCAGCTCAGATCCTTGCAGTGCTCTTCATGACCCAGCTCCATTCCTTAAGTGTCCTCCCTAGTGCCTGCTGCAGCCTGCTCAATCCAGGTCAATTCACTCCAATCTGTGGCAGTGGCTCCACCACCACATGGAAGAGGTCTCTGCACACAGCATCTCACACCTACCTCCTACCTCAGCAAACAAATCACTTCAGTCCCTTCATGGATTTTTTATTGTCAACAACAGCTTTGCTGTAACATCTGGTCTCCCTCTTCCCTTGACAAAAATCACCCTTACTGTGGCAGCCAAATATTTAGGTAGAACCTCACCCATATTGGAGTAACTTGCTCCCTTCCCAGTCCCACATGCTGAATGCTAGAGGCTTCATTAAAACCTCACACTGCTCATCATTCTTCACCTTCATAACACAGGTCAGTGCTGTGCACTATTTAGCTTGGACCATCAAGGACATGAGGAAAGAGCTGTTTATTTTGTTTTACTTAATTACACATAGAACATCTAGCACCAAACAGCCCAGTGACTCAACCCCTTGGTGCAAACACAGGTAACTAAGAGTAATGTGCACAGCCCTGGCCCTCACAGCCATCTCACTGTCACATTCCCCTGCTGAGAGAACAGGCAAAGATGGCACTGAGCAACTGCATGGGCTGATCCATTCCAAGAGAGAGATCCCTTGTAAGAGATCCACTGCATCACATTTCTGTCCCTGCAGCCTGGGGCAGGGGCATTTCCAAAGCATCAGGGTGCTTCCCTTCACCCTCTTTGGCAGCCTGACATTGCCAGCTGCTCTGGCCACACAAAGGAAGTCTTGACAGTGCCACTGAAAGTCACATCCTGTACAGAACAGATTGATCTGCCATGGAGAACACATGCTTGATGGGAAGCAACTTGCAGTGTGCTACTCAGACAAAAAACAAACATCAAGCCAGCACTGAAGTAAGGCCATCATGGCCCAAAGCAGTCACCTGGCTTGGGCCAGCCCTGGAGACAGGTCCCATGTTGCTACTAGAAACAGATCACTCTGGTGGCATTGCTCCTCACTCCTGCTCTGGGAACAGCTGTGATGATGGCTCAGATCAACAGAAAGCTGTGCCACCTGCTTCTTATCAATCCTAGTCAGAGGAAGGGCCTCCCAAACAGCTCAGTAGAAAGGAACGTGCTTTGGGCTGCAGTGAATCAGCCAATAATAGTACAAAGTACCTAGCAGGCAGGACATGGGAAGGCAGGTATAAGGCACAGGTTATTGTAGACATCCAGATTGATTTATTACACAAGAAATAAAATTTCATTTTAAAAAAAATGCAGTTGTGGATATTGACGCTGGTTTTACAGGATCGGCCTCATGGTGACAAAATTGAAGTTGTATGACTCGGGCAGGCCCTGGTGCCGCGTGCGGTTGAACCGTCTCCAGCTGAAGACGGGGAGACCGCCCTGCACCGGAGGGCCATTGATGGCGGAGGCTGTGAACGCTGCAGCCAGGCGGAAATCCGACACCTGGAACAAAGGACAGGAACCCAGGGCAAAAGGGCAGCTGAGGGTTGACACATCCCCATCCCAGACAGCAGGAACAGCTCCAGGAGATTTGATAATAAGGTGAGGGAAGACAGCAGAGGGAAACACGCACAGGCAGCAATTCCTCCCCTGCGCAGAGGCATCTCCAGTCATGCAGCAGCCAGTGCTTAAGGGCACCAGCAAACCAGAAGCCCACACTTGCCCTCTAGCCCTTGCACTAGCCAGGCTGAAAAAGCCAGAGCATTGCCCTCAGGACAAACCTCCCTGGTTTTATGGGGCTGCAGCAGGAAGATGATGGGGTCTGCCCTAAGCTCTCCTGCATGTTGAGCACTTGGGCCATCCCCTGGGGCATGTCAGGGTAATTCGGGAATGGAGCAAGGCAGCACAGAGTTGACATTGCTACCCAGGCTCTGTGCCGTTCCTTCACTGTCTCCAAAGAGGTCCTGAGCCTGCTCCATCTTCCCAAACTCAGACACTAAATTTGTCTGTAGGGTTTATAATTCTAACAGGTTTGGCCTGTGCTCTGGGTTAGTTCTTTCAATGCCCGTCTCAGGCCTCCTGTTCCACCTCCAGCCCAGCACATTCTCCTTGCCTAACTGTGCTGGCTAAGGCACTGCAGCATGCACTGACTACTCCCTTACCAGACCCCTCTACAAAGCCATTTCTGCATTCCTCTTGTATTACCCAGCTCTGGGAGTCTCCCACTACTGTCCACTGCAACACACAGCTGGCTGGACACAGCAATGGAGATACCAAAACAGCCTCCCCAGGCCCATCCTAGCAACCAAACTTGTAACCCAGAAATGCAGCAGGCTGGACCCCACAGGATAAAACACTACAACTTCTCAGTACAGCTGCTTACTTGGGCATTGCTCTTCATGGTGAAAATACCACATAACCTGCCTAAAATAAATGCTGCTTTCTCCAGGACAGTGGGTCTAAGGATTTTCCCGTATCCCTCTAAAATGCAAAGTGATCTTAACCAAACTTTTCAGAAAGCAATTTTGCAGAGAGGTGGAGCCCCAAAAGCAAGGTGGCTTACTAGAGAGCCAGGCTTTTGTAAATGTAAACCTAAAGCGAGACTGCAACCGCATTCCTGTGGGCTCTGGGAGGCACCCACAGCGTCCTAATGAGCAGGAGGCTGAGGCTGTACAACAGTCTCCCTGAGTGAGCTGAAGACTCATTTCCTGCTGTAACGCTTTGTGGTTTAACCCCTGAACACCACAAACTCCCATGAATGCAGTTGTTTCATACACCTCCCCCTGTATCCTCTGCCATTGTGCCAGGACTGATGTCAGGGACAGAAAATGAGACTCTGCAGAGAATTCCCACCTGAGGAGGTGCCCAAGCACTGGGACAGCATGAAAAGAGGGAACAGACATGCCTGGCCATGCTTGGAAACATGGGAAACTTGGGTGCAGGGAAACATGCTACAGGTCTGACAAGAGCACAAACAGGCTGCAGCCAACATTCAGCAGATATTAAAATTGAGATAATTTACCTTGGAGTCATAGCAGCCTGCAGGCACTGGTAAAGAAGGATTCAGGTCTTCCCGGCAGCAAATGGTGTTGCAAGGATTGTGTTCAGCATAAGGATCATGCTGATAGTCTGGGGTGAAATGTGGTGGGAAGGGCAGAAGAAAAGAAAAAAAGTTAGCCCCCTCACAAAAAGCTGATGCCAAGTACTGGAGTCACTAAAAGCTGGGTAACTGCACTCTGTGACATTGCTTTTGTGCTTCTTCCTAGGTACCAGCCACAGGTCAGCACTCAAGACAGGACATTAACTAGAAAAGCTCCTAATTCAAGAACCATACAGCTACTTCTGCATCCCAGAGGCACCACTGCCAACCTCTAACCACAAATATCTGCAATTCCACCTGATGAAATTCCACATGACGAAAGCTTGTAGAAACTTTGTCAGGAGAGAAAAGGAGAAGAGAAAGGGAAGTGGCAGGCTGGGGGGTTTGTGGGGGCGGGAAGAGATGGGGTTAAATGCTGCAAAAAGAGCCTTTGTTTTCCTGTTCTGGATTAAAAGAAGTATAAAGGAGCAAAACCTTCAAACATCCATTGCAGTAGCTGCAAGCCAAGAGGGGAAGGTGGTGAGCTCAGCGTCTATGAGCACGCTGCTACTCACAGCCCAGACAGGAATGATACCCCGCCCAGGGAGAGGCCTCCCAAACCTCAAGTCCAGTAATCAGTAAGCTCCCTATAATTGGGAATAAAAATATAGCATCTAAAGCTATCAGTACTTTGAGATGGGCTTAGACAGAAGTTAATTAAGCTGGGTTTAATCCAGTTAAGGAGAGCCCTGTCAGGAGAAAACAACAGAGCATTACCTACTGTCCTGGTTCAACCCCTGCTGGCAACTAAGTACCACACAACTGCTCATCCACATCCCTCCAAGCCCTACCCGTTATGGGATGGGGAAAAGAATCAGAAAAAGGTAAAAACCATGGATTGAGGTAACAACAATTTCAATAACTGAATTGTTGAAAATTAAAAAGGAGAGGGAGGGCAAGAGAAATAAACCCTTAGAGAAACAAGTGATTCACAATACAATTGTTCATCACCTTCTGACCAATACAATGCCCACTCCTGAGCAGTGATCAACTCCTTCCAGCCAGTTCCTACAGTTCACATAGTAAGCATGAGGTTAAGTGGTATGGAATATCCCCTTGGCCACTTCAGGTCAGATGTCCTGGCCATGCACTGCCAGCTTCTTGTGCACCTGCTGGCTGGCAGAGCATGGGAAGCTGAAAAGTCCTTGACTTATCAACAACTAAAACATCAGAGTTAAGTAATACTCAAACTATCAACATTATTCTCATACTAAATCCAAAATACACTAAGAAAATTAACTCTATCCCACTTGCAAAAGACCATTTGCCTGAACATGGAAAAAGACCTTAAGTTTTACACTAAATTCTCTATTCTGATCACATCTAACTGTTGCTTAGGATTTAAGGCTTTCAAGATTGACAGGCTGTAGATATGTTAGGTGATAGCAGTTCATAAACTCTCCCGGGAGTCAGAAGCTTTCTGGAAAAGTCAAATAACAAGCCCAAGGGGCCTTGTTCTTGACAGAGCAATTTTAGCCCAGTTTGCTACCTCCAAACTAAGCCTGTGTTACCTTTTTGCTTTGTGTGTATTTGGCATTTAGGACAATATAACTGATCTGTATGTGAGGCTGCAGCTTCCCACTATAATCCAAGAAATAAAAGTAACACTGCTTATTAAGATCAGCTCCACAGCACACAAACATTTGTCTTACTGTTGTATCTCATGATGTACTTCATGCTTTCCAAGTTGGTCACCTTGCCCTGGTCTCGACGGAAGATTTTTGCTCTTGGAGCAAGCTCATAGGAGAAATCCATGCCGTACTTGACAACATATGATGCATACCCACTGAGATTGTAAATCTTTTCATGGAAAGGGATATTGTATGAAGGCCAGTAACCTGTCAGAGACAAACCCCAATCTGTTAATCACTTGGAAAAGCTGGATGCTCTTGAAAAGAAAATAAATCAGAAAAGAATCATATCAGAAAAGAAAATAAATAATTTCCCATGTCGCATTGCTTTAGCAGCATGTCGAGGAACAACACAGAAAACAGAAAACCGGTTTGAACACAATAAGGCAACAGTCACTGGCATGACCAGGGCTGACTCCCAGCGTAACACCACTGGAGACTGCGTACCCAGGCAACCCGCCCCCAGACTTCCACCCTCAGGACTCATCCTGCAAAACAGCTGAGACCAGACTTGCAGGAGCCTGAACATGCAGCATGACCACAGCCCTCTTGCAGAGGTTTCTCTGCTGAACCTCAAAGGACTGCAAAATCATTTACCTCCAAACTTGACAGTGAGAGGCCTGAAGTCACTCTGGTTTTGCCCCCTTCCCATCTCACCAAAGCAAAACAACACACCATGCTGAGATGTCAGGGAAGGACTGACACACACAAGCACACGGAGACCACAGAGCTACTCAGGGTGAAGTGGACACAGGCCAGCACACACCTGCTTTGTGCAGTGGGGGTTGCATACAGTGATAAAGAAAGATGAGGGATTGCTGCACATTTGCCAGTAGCTGCCTGTGAAGGTTAAGAAGTGATTGATCAGCAGAGCAGAGCCTTGCTCTAACTTTTCCAAAAGCAATCCTGCAGTGTTTTTAACTTGAAGAGCAAAGGATGCCAAGCAGCATTCCAGAGAAGAGTTTCAGGTAGGTGACATAAAACTTCCTGAAAGAAGACCCCTGTGGAAAGCTCTTGTAAAGAGCCAGGAGACCTTCCAGGTCAGAATCTGGGTACAGGAAGTCCTGGAATATATAAGAATAGATACCTATACATTAACATTTACTTTTTTCTATTCTTTAGGCAGCAAGTACATAACATGAACTAGGCTCAAGAGTAGCACACTTTCAAGTTATCTCCAAAGCACTAACATTCCCCGTTTTTCTCAAATCACACATATCAGGATTTGGCTTAGAGATTTACTATCTAGGCACTGGTAAATGCAGGCCTCCATGTATTAAGATCAGCCCAGCACAGTGTGAGGAATTTGGTGTAAGATGCTCAAGAAAATCAACTGGAACTCACTGGGAGAAATAGACACAAATACAAACCAAACTTCCTGAAGGATATGCAGACAGTATAAGCAGTGGAACACTGTCGGAGTGAAGGCCTCCACCAGCTTGGGTCTTGCCTAGGATAGGGAAGACAGGAATACCCTGTCTGCTGGCATTTGCTTACGTGACCTAGAGCCTACCTGAAAGAAACAGCTTATGTACAGGCTGTGTTGTAATACAGGCTTCCTCCAGAAATTAGCAACTTGCCAGCCTCTAAGGACACAGGCCGGAGGACACGGATACATCAGCTTCCTAACCAGTAAGGTTTAGCTGAGATTCAGAAAGGTCCTATTGCCTCACATGAATGCAGTGTGTACAGATGACCCCTTTCTCCCACCTGGAAAAACTTTTCGTTCAAATTGCTAAAACAGAGGAAGCTATTGAAGTTCTCCTCCAGCAAGAGCTCTTCTGTGTCTTGGGCTCTGCCAGACTGCAAATCCCATGCAGAGAGTGCAGCAGTCAACCTAAGCTGGGCTTTGCCCAAGGGCTGCTATAAGCCAGTGAAACCTGGCAGGATGCACAGTGACAAAAAAAAAAGTCAAGAGAGACTGCCATGATGGGGCTGCAATGTTTCCAGTGCCAGAGCTAGAGGGTCTCTATCAGCTTCTTTGTCTGCACCCCACACACAACACAGATTGAGAAGCCCAAGGCAAAGGAAGCCAAAAGAGAGAGAGATGCGTAAGAGAGAGATACGAGACTTTCCGAATTATCAATATGAAATATCTTATAAAACCATACTGACAATGTGGCAATGCCTGGCATAAGCCAGAACTTTCCAAGAAGCTAGACACAAGGAAAAATTTCAAAGAGAAGCAACCCCAGCTGCTAACATAGACAAATATCCCATAATGCTGATGATGAGCAATTCATCAATTTATACCCTCAGCATGTGACTAGGGGAAGGAGCACAAAGCACCAGACACACTTAAGGCTCAGGCTTTTTGTTGATGACATAAGTGTCTAGTAAACACCTGCAAATTAAACCTGACAGTGAGTGTTCTGCTTCACCAAGATTTTTGTTTGTTTTCCATCAAGTTGTTGCTAGTGTTACTAGGGAATTAAAGAACCTTTTAAAGAGCAAATATTTATCAGAAAACAGAGATCCAAAAAAGTTCAGGAGATTAATGTAACATAGAACTTCTTTGGTACTCAAAATTTCATCATCTTGCAGGGTGACCCACACAACAATCATTTCAAGTAGCCCACAGCATCAGTTATTTAGTGCTGCTCCAAACAGATCTCACATTTTCCCTCATTGGTCTCTACAACAGGGCAAAATAATACCAGAAAAAAGGCAAGGATGCAATTAAGCAAGGAAACAAAGTCTACTTTTCCCTCCTCTGCTTCTAGGAGACAGATGCTCATGGCAGTGCTGCCAGAGTATACCAGATAAATAAATAGATTGCAATTGACCTGGCTACAGAGCGATGCTCATGCAAAGCTGAGGGTTGCTCACACAAGGCTTCTTGACCTTAAACTCAGGACCAGTGTTCAACAAACCCTTCCCTGGTATAAAACACAACTCTCAATTGGCATAAAGAGCTTGTTTTCCTAAGCCAGTAACACTATAAGAGCTATTACCTTTCCGGAGAACATTTGTTTGATCAGAATACTCCACAAGGGTTGGGATCTGCTCAACAATGTACAATGCACCGTCATCAAGGCTCCTCTGCAGCTTGACCTTCTTCAGGTCTAGAACCATGTACTGATTGTTGTAGGTTCCTGGGTATGAGAATAGAGAGAGTTACATGTCCTGCCAAGGGAAGGAAACAAGTACAAGAGGTAGAGGGAACACATCTTTTTTCCCAAGATGCATATGAAGGTGTACTTACCAGAGTTGCACTTCGAGAAGGTCTCTGCCCAAGTTTTGCCATCATTTGCCATCATGTTGGCAATGCGGACCCTCTGCCAAGCTAACAAGGATTCAGGCACCACTTGCTTAATGAGGGTTTCATTGAAAACACTGTTGGTAGTCTGCAACATTACCAAGCCGCTGCCCAGTATGTAAAAGTCATCCAGGGACACCAAAAAGCCTTGAACAGCAATAACACAAAACTTGTTATCTTGTGAACCTTTGATATACTTATGGAACAAAACAGAGACAAGTCATGAGGATATGGCCGAGTCAATGTCTGTGTGTGTGAACTCAAACTGTACAAAGATTAAAGATGAGGTAGTAACTTCTGCAAGGGCTTTGGGCCCACCTGTCAACACAGTTTGAAATGAGAAACTGTCATGCTTTGAAGACACCCAATTATTTGTCTAAAGCATTTGCTTTGTGTTTGTATGCCAAGCCTGGAAGCTTCTCCATAAGTCAGCCTATGTCTTACGCTAAGGATTACATACACTAAATGCCTATTAAGTGTTTGTTTCTAACAAAGAAGTGAACTAAAAAAATATAAAAATTCAATAACGAAAACCAAAGCAAAGTATAAATGCCACAGAAACACTTTCATCAACCAGTATCAGTTTTAGATTTTTACTCTGTAAAGACAACATAAAAATTAATTTGAATTAACTCCCTTAATTAACTCCTTCTGTATTAAATCAAGCAGAAAATTCTTACTTCTAGTTTAATCTTTTTCTGTCTTTTAAGAATACTTTTTAAGTATTCTTAAAAGCATCTGAAAGACACAGGTATCTCTTATATCATAAACCACACCCTGTATATGAGAAGAAGCTCTACCTACCCCTCTTCCTGACATGTTGTCACTGGGTTTTTTTACGCCTGCCAGCTCTGCAAAGTCAATATAGTGATGGATCTGTGGGCAGGATTCCCTTCCAGGTTACATGCCAACAGAAGTGCTAGGTCCAGTTGCAAACCCTTCACCAGGAGGTGGCATACAGAGTTGCAAAGATCAGCTATATGCCTTGGATAGCATGGCGACTACTTGTAAAGCAGAAATAACTTGGCTTTTAGATTATTCAGCAGATACATGGCTGCCAGTTTGGGGAAGAAAGGTTGTTAACTGAGCTCCTCGTGGGAAGTCATACAGAACCTAAACTCTTGTTAAGAAGTTTTTAATAGCATCAGTCTTCAAAGAGTACAAAACGCTAAAATGCTGTGCTACACAATAATAGTTGAGCTCCTCTATGAAATCTTCCATAGCAAACTTTAACACAATCTGCAACAGTCACCAACCTATGACAGGAACAAAGACAACCCAGCTCTGCCTCCTATTCCTGGGCTTTTACCAGAAGGCAGACCACCTTCAAGCAAAAGTAATGTTTAAGGGCTCTAGTTCAGCAACATTTCTTTAAATAAGCAAGTTCTCAAATTAGAACAGATCTAGGAAAATGGTTCTGTTCTCTAAAAAAATCTGTTCTCTAAAAAAATATCAGTATAGAATAGACTGAGCACCCTGGCATCTGATATTACTCATGGAGAGAGAGGCAATATATTATGTACATTATCAGCAGAGATCTCTCTCAAATAAGTAAGGACAAGAGAAACATCATGAACTTGGCTCTGCCAGTCTATTTTATACAAAGACTTGGGATACTCTAGCAGTAATCTGCTGCGTAACAAGTGAAGTGGTGCTTGCCCAAACACAGATAGTAACTGAAATTGTTAAAACAACTGTGATGTGAATTGAGCATCAATTCTTGTGGGTGACAATACCAAGTGTCCTACTTCAAAACAAACCAAGTAATTTCTCTCTTCAATTTCAATCAACAGCTGAGATAGAACAGAAAAACTGGACTCAAAACAAGTGCTAACACAAGGAATGATACTGAATTAACTGAAGGTTGAACTCTGTAATTCAAATAAACTGCAAAGCTCAGCTAAGCTGAAAAGAAGGGGATTTCCTTCTGGGCCTTAGTATTTACCAAGTTTTATCCTGCAATGTTTTATAACACAACATGCCCTCCATGATACACCATTACTAGACTAATAATTCCAAGATGGCATATACCTTTTTGATTTAAGACATAGGCAACTCTGAAACAAAGGAAAGCTAAAACACAAGCAACAGGTTACCCATGGTAAAGACATCCAGAAAAATAAAACCGGGGTGGAGAAGTCTAGAGATATCAGCTTGATGTCCTCCTGAACCATTCTTCTAAGTGTTTATGAGATTCTGTTGTAATTGAAAATGTCTCACTGTACGTTTTTTCTATTTTTCCTGTGAAACCATCTCTGCAAATCCACTTCCCATTTTTGTTAGGAACAGTCAGTCAAATTTGTTTTGGTTTAGTTTTTGGTTTTTTTTAGCCCCTCCCTCCAATGAACCTGACAACTCTCAGAGAAACAAGCAAAACTACTTCTGATTGCATTTTCTGGATCCGAACCATTTAGATTCAGTTTCCAAATGCTGCTCAACTCAAGTTTCCAGAATCTGGAGTTCTGCTCACCACAACATTAATCAGCAAAGCAAAGCATTTTTTGCAATCTGAGCCACAGTGCTCTCCAGAAAGCAGCACATCAAAGAGTATGTGGGTGGCAGCGGTAGACTGCTGCTTTCTGAACCAGACATCATCAGCTTTTTTGGTGTTTTAAAAGGTCACTGTGCTCATTCAAGTGCAGAAAGGGTCAGCTTTACAGGCTGGAAGTCAAAGCTATGAGGTCTAGCCCACCTCTCAGGGATGGGAGTAGCTCCTGGCTGAGATGCCCAATGTTCTGGTGTATAAACACATTTGAATATGGAAAAGTAAAGGTACGCTCCAGATTAGCAGAGAATCAGCAGCTGCTTCTCATGTCAAGACTGAATACCCATCAGCTGCCTTCCTTCCACTTGCACATCTCTCCTAGGCACTAAGAAATAGCACATCCCACACTATAGCTCTGGTCTCATCTCCAAAGCTCACTGGACGCTTTCCTTTGCTTCCCTCCAGGTTTTAAACAGATGCTGGAGGAAGCAGGGAAGCAGGAAATGGTCTGGCAATACCTCCTGAGCAAGGTAATCCTGAGGACAAAGACTACCACCTTTCCCATGGTTTGTTCCTCCCAGCTCATCCTCAAGCTGTGGGGAAGGATTATGCTGCACCAGATTACTTCAAAGCAAGGGACACAAAATACCTTTCTCTCCTGCCTTAGCATGTATATATATATATATATATATATGTATACATACGACATATATAGTCATCCATCAAGACAGCTTGCACCATCTTACTGCCATATCACCACCTAGCTCAACCAAGAAAGATCCCAATAACAGACCAAAGAAGGAAAGGTAGAAGTAAAATTCTTCAACTGTTGTTCTTCAACTGTTTTGTTTAAACTGCTAAAATCAAATTAACATAGTTTAAAAGACTGTGGCTCAGCATAGAGAAGGTAGTTCATTATCCAAACCAGAGTGCTTGGTCAAAATGGCACACTCCTGTTCTTTAATGGAGTTCAAAAGAGCTCCATCCAAATGGATCAAAATCCTGGAAGCTGCAACCTCCCTACTATCCAAAGAAAATCACAACTTTTTTACTTAGTTTGGCTCATTTCTTTGAATGCCTCAGTGGGCCGTGTAAAGAATTGACTGGAGGTTGGAGGGAAAGGGGCACAGAGGGAGGAGAGGTGCAGGTTCCTGTTTGATCCACCACTAGATATGTAGTGCAAAACACAGCACCTACCTTGTCTCTATCATCACTTTCTTACTCCCTCAAATGAGCACAGCTTCATTCAACATTTGTGAGGAACAGTAACATTCTCTGTATAATTTCAGTTCTCTCTGCTATTCATTGATTCACCAGCCACAGGAAGTACTCATGTCCAGAGATTGAAGAAGACAATGAAGCTCAAGCTTTCAGTTCAGAGACATTCCTCCTTTCCCAAGGTTCACAGAACTGTCTTACGTGCAGCTCTGCAGATGAAGACTATGAGCAGAGTTCAAGTGAGAATTAAGGTGAGTTAGTGTGGAAATGAGCAGCAAGTGAAGAAATCATTCTGCAAAAACAGACATTACAACTCTTATTAATTCCCACTTGACTGCAGGACAGCTGCTGCTCTGATGGAGGAAAGCAGCAGAGAAGATATGCTGTTAACAATGGACATTTGAACTTATGGCACAACACTGATAACTGCTGGGGAAGCTGGGATGGACTCTAATTCCTGCCTGTCCTCCTACCTGCTCACTCACAAGGTGAGCAAAGAAGTGCAAGGCCCTCCAGCTGTACCACAATGCACACCCTAACACAAGTCATGGTTAGTCAATAGCCTCAGAACCTCTAAACTGAGTCACAGCAAATACTCATTTTTGCAATCTAATAGCCTGTCTTTTGAAATTCAGTAAATAAAGAAATAATATGGATAATTTTACTCTGTGACCCCAGGAGAAATCATGGATTTGACACATTCCTTCTCAGAAGACAAATGACCCCTGAACATTTTCTGACACAGCTTTTGGACAGCAGTATAGTTTTACTTTATATCCAATCTTACTGGATGACAACAATGTTTGAATAACTCAGTCAAGTGTCACTGAAGGCCTGGAATGGCACCTGTCTTTTAATGCTCTCTGTTTCCTCCAGAAGTTAATAGTTGTATGTCCATAGGATCATGTTACTATTCAGGAGAGATTACTAGGTTGGCCTTTCCTACTGGTTCTTTGTGTCTACCAGGACAGAGTCTAAAAGCAGGAACATTTATGCAGGGAGAAATTACAATTATCGAGTTGAACCATGGCCAGGAGCTGCAGATTCCAGAGTCAGATGCTCTGAAAATATCTCTCATCATAACATGGAGGCCAGGAATTTGGCAGTTGCCTCCTTCCTACGTGATGTCCCTGGAGCATTACTAGGCCAGTGCTTACTCATCCCATGGAAAACTGCAAGTCTGTGAACTACACCCACAGCTAATGCAATTTGCTGCAGTCAATGGACCATGCTTGTCTAGTGCTTGTGATAGCACCCTGTAATCAGGCAGCCAGTGAGCACACTCTGCATACCACAGACCTCTCAAACTTCACTGTAGCCATGGGAACTGTGCTTTGTAACAGTTCTTACTCAGTTTTGTTGGTAGAAGTACACCTTCCCACAGCACTGTGTCAGAGTCCACATGGCAATAGGAGTCTTTAAAATAAGCCATCTCTGCAGACCTCAACACTCACAGGGAAGCACACTGGGATTTTGTACACCAATGAACAGACCTCAACCATTCCAGCAAAGCAGTAGCTGATTTTCAGGTATCCTGCCACACACTATGCCTTATCAGTCTCATAAAAACAGAATATTTTTATTTCCTTATATAAAGAATTCACAAAAGGGACAACTGAAAGATATCACCACAGACACCCACTAAAAATAAAATAATACATGCTCTGTGTGGCTGATCTTGATCCCCAGTTTTGAATCTGCAGCACAATGCAGCATAGAGAAGTTACTAAACAGAGCCACATTTTTGTCAAGTGTATTGCTATCATCAGTATTTCAGCTGAGAGATATGAGAGCCAGAATAACCTTATGAACATTCATGTGATGAACAGAGCTCAGAAACCTTTGCTTTCAACAAAATTACACATGCCTGGCAAAATTCCTTACAACAAGTGAGTGAAATTCCTCCAAGGCAACTGCAGATAACCCAAGCTCTTGAAAAGCTGTACACTTAGGAGACATTCATAGTACCTCTATCCCTTCCTCAAATTAAAAATCTCAGTTGTCAGAAAATGCTGTGTTCCTGAGGAGGGTCACTGAGGAGGCTCTGACTCCCACAGAAAAAGGCTTGCTTTCAATGTGAAATGAATGCAACTGCTTTTCAAAACATTCTCCCAGTCACAGTCTCAGGAGCCCCTGCCATGAAGGACCCTTGCCCTTACCATAAGGCACCACAACTCAACAAAGCACATTTTGAACCATCAACCAACAAAATCTCATGAGAATGAGATAGTCTTCTACGGTTCTTACTACATTTAAAATGTTTTATGAAGATTCTTGACTGTTAAGGTACTTTTTAACTTGAAACTTCACCTCTAAAAATTTAAGCAATGTCAGCCCTAAGACAGAGTTACAGATTTGCTTTGGTTTTTCACATTCCCATTTCTTGGTGCTATTTTGTAGCAAGAGTATGTATTTTTCTACTCAAACATTACTTGCTGGCGATTTCTAACATTTGGCCTAATCTTCCCAAACGAGACTAAATATTTTCGCTGGCTATATTAGTAAAACACCAAATAAGCATTAAAGAATACTCCCCTCTGCAACAGCTTATAGAGAAGCTGGAAGAGGAAGATGGGGGGGGGAAAGGAAAAAAACATACCAACAAACAAACAAAAAACCCCAAATAAATCTGAAGGCTTCTGAACCCAACATCAAATAAGTCAATACACTTTCAAACAGTGAGTGTTTGACACTCAGTAATAATCCCATTACAGCACGAGTCATGTCACAGTGGTAAACAGAAGTGCTCAAAATTGTTGTTACCAAACATGCAAATGCTACAGGCATGGAAAGGAGTTCAGCACTTAAGATGACTGCAGACTACACAAATAGAATTCAAAGCAGCATGTTTGTGCCAGAGGTAAAATATTTAACCAGTAATATTCAGAGCACTGAAGGTGATTAATCAACACCAAAAGCCAATGACAACAGTATCATGTTCAAGACAGAAATTTAAGCTAGCATTTTGTCCTCTTGGTGGCTAAAAGTTCTAAAGGTAGATTGAAGCCAGTGCTTGTTGAGTCACCATCCTTTTCAGAGCCAGGACATCTACAAGACAGTAAGGTGGTTCATGGCAAATTGAATATCTACATTCTTTTAGTTTTCTTGACTTTACCTGGGTAACTGCTGAATGAGACACGGCCGGTGCTGGTGTAAGGATCAACTATATTAAAGTTCCAATGCTTATATATTCTTAGTGTGGCTGCATAAGTAAACCAGCTGGAATGGGCAAAATATATATTCTCATATCCAGGTAGAACCTGGAAAACAGAAGCAGAAAAATTAATAATTTCAGACCCCAAAATATTCTGCATGTTTCCATCTTAATAGAAACTGGGAGAACTGTTTGTTTTAAGTAGTTTGATTAATTGCATTATTGAAGAAAGAGCAGATTCTTGTGCCTTTAGCTGTGTACTAAATGAATTTCTGAAACCTCTAGAAACAATTCTTTCCCATGTGTTGTTTTCAAAATAAAACACCTTGGGGTTATTTAGGATACCTGCATCACATGGTATGGGTTTTCTCCCAGTTTCATTTTGAATATTTCTATTCACACATTGAGATCAGATCTTTTCAAACATATCCAGCATTAATTTAAAACATACTGTTTCTGTGAGAATTCCTCTGGTTCACTTTGAAGTGAAGTACAGAAGTAAATACAAGTAAATTTAATTTGAAAAGGTAAATATATATATATTGACAGTACATATCTTCAAAATATTTCCCTGGTTCTACGATTTGTTGTCAGCTCAGAAACCTCCTGCTGTAGGCAAATGCTTCAGTTAATGTTTCTCAATTAAAGATAAATATTGTTGCTCTGCCATACATTGAGTCTCCAGATGCTGATTAAATCTCCTTAATAATTTTAACAGAAAAATGTAATTGCCATCAAAATGTAATTGCCATCATGATGCATCAATCACTTATGTTAAAAATGTAGGGGTTTTTCTGTCATCACTCCTACTGGAAAGCCATTCAAAGGTATTACTATTAACAGCAAACACCAGCCACTTGCACCCATTTGTTTTTATGTTAGCACTGTCCTTTAGTTTAAATAATCCTTTTCCTTTTTTCCCCTGCCTGCTTGCCCAATGTATTTGCAGTCATTCACAATACCCCTTTTCAGACTTCTCTTCTCTACGTGAAATGAGTTCTTCTCATCCAGTCTCTCCCTGGTAGTTCCTCATTCCCTAGTAATTCTAACAGCTTTTCACCATCCATCTCTGTGGTTTTGTTTTGGTTCGGTGTTTTCCCTCCCCTTGAACACAACTGAGAAAAGCTGGACTGAAAATGCTATAGAGGCACAAATGAAAACTGCATATATGCATCTTGATCATTGACAGAAGTCTCTTTATGCACATGCAATATGAACAGGGAAGACTCCAGAAATGCAGGGAAGACTCCAGAAATGCAGACCTGTGACACTGGAAATCAACACAGTCACTGGAGATTAAGTTCTGGTGCTCACCTTGATCAGAGCAGAGCAGTGTCCCATGTCCCACTGGTATCTCCCATGGCCTCCTGCATCCACATTGCATTGTCCACCCCGTGCAGAATAATCAAATAATGCAGGAATAAGGTCCAACAGGTCTCCAACTGCATTCAGAAACTGGACATCAAAGTTGCTCAGTGGCTGAATAAAGGAGAAGACAACAAAATACACTTTGAGACAGAAAAACATCAAAACAGCCTCCGTGGTTAGAATTTTTCTTTTGCTCCCAAAAGGAAGTTCTTGTGTGTCTATGAAATGCCTACTGACAAGGCCCAGATGCTTACACTCAGTATGGCACCAAGCACTGAGGAAACATTCAGAATCTGGCCATTGTAGTGGCATCACCAATGCTATGATTTCTGAGGCAAAAAGGAAGATGTAACTGTAACTCAAGAAACCTTAGTACACTAATGCTCTTGGGAGCTCTTGGATTTTTATAAACACTGCAATTTAAGACATGCTAAGGACTGAGGAGGAAGAAACAAATGAGGGAAACAACATTAACAACACCAATCAAACTAGCTGCAAAAGGTAAGTCAAATAAAAGGCATTCTGCTATGTGCTTGAGAAAACTCCTTACAGTTGGAGCTAGCCAGGGTTAACTACACACAGCTGGTTGTGCAACACGCTCTTTAGAACCCCTTCTTACTTTGCCTCTTCAAAAATAAGAGCTTAATAGTGGTTTAACCTCAACCTTCAAATACAGTTTTCTAAATCTTTCCTGTTCTTGCTTTCACCACGCCTTTCGTTAAGGCAAGGCTTAAGGAAGAGAAGTCAGAACACACAACACTGTGGTGCTGTGAATAGTAATTTTATAATGCCACAAAATCATATAGCAAAGGAACACATTACTTGCAATATAAATCACTGTTACTAAACTACATAGCTGACCTCTCTACAAACCCCAGTAAAGGGGGACAAGGAAAAATTAAATAGCATCAAATCCATTTACTTTTTATTCAGAAGGCTGAATTCTGTGTTATCCATCTGCTGCTTTGGCAGAAAGAATAACAACAGGAAAATCAGAAATAATGCAAACTCCAGTCCAAGTATCCCATGGGAAGGAATGAAACCTTCCCACAATGCTTACAGGCAAGAGAAATAAGCCATTCTGACAAATAAAACCATTCATGGCAGAAGGCCCCACAGCAGCTATAGTTTGAGGGAGAAATCCAAAACAAACTTTCATGTATGTTACATTGCTTTAGTTCATCATGTTTTTGCTGTAAGGATCCAAACAGGGAGCAACATCAAAAGATGAGTTTTTGGATAGTTTTAAGCAACTTAGAGGTGTGAATCAGTTACAAACCAGTCACAACTCCTATTTCATTGGAATCCATATAGAAAGACTTGGCACTGTTTAAGCATCATTTTACCCCATCTAGCTGCACTGAAAACCCACCACACAGTAAGAAAAAGCCATTTTCTAATGTCTGATTCACACAGGCATCACTGTACAGTACCACCAGGAAGGGAGCAAACTGGTTTGCATGACATTGCTCAGCCAGCCCCAAGACATTTTAATTGTACTTGACATCCATTTGCTACCACTCCATGTTTTCCTCCATAAAAACTGCTTTCACTGTAATATCTACCAGTAGCTACAATGATACTGATACAGCAACAGTCAGAATTGCCTGTGTATTTTTAAAAAGTTTCACATTTCTGTGCTTTCTTACCATCACTCCAAATCAAAACTTCTGTAACTGTTAGGAAGTCCATTCAAATTAGAACAAAAGTGCCAAGCAATGAAGCTTTCAGAACAATAGGCACAGAAAGGTGCCCAGAGAGCAGGAGGAAAGACTCACTTAAAGCACAGGTTATGCAAATTCCTAAGGCACTGGGTGAAATTAGTCTGTCAGCTGCCAAAGCCAGCCAAAATATCAGAGATGCAAAAGAGGGACTAGGTTGTTAAGTACCCCCTAGGGTTCTGTTTTCATTCCTTGAGGGCCAAGCAAATTTTGTTCCAGTTTATCTCCAAAAATTCATTATTCTCCTTGAATAACCCTTTTTGTGTTTAAGACTGTCTGATGTGACATCACAAACACTGTGCTTCTCTGGAGTCTCAGTAAAACAATGCATTCCAACACAAGACACAGTAATCTGCATTGCAGGCCCAATCTGGGAATTTCAGGAGTGGTCTGAAGCATCTGCCCCAACACAGCTGAGAGCCCCAGTTTTGGAAAAACTACAGATGATTTCCAGGATATATGGAGAAATTTTCTCTATAAGGTATTAATAGTGTCCACTAGCAATAATTAGACCCAAAAAACTGCATCATAAGAAGTGTGTGATATACAGCATATTACAATTTTTTTGTAATCGCCCTCTTCCATCTCACACAGCAATGTCAGAAAAACTCCTTATATATATCATTTAGATCCTGAAGAAGAATGAATGAACTAAACTGATAAGCATAGAGGTGGTAAAGCCACATCAAAAGTCCTTTCACTAGAATCTGTGGCTCCTTTAGGGTGCTGTCCTGAACAGCAAAACAAAAAATCAATTTGAGTTTGAGTTACATCTAAAGAAGGGAGAAATAAACTTACAAAGGGCAGCAGAAAGGAGAGAACCAGCCCTAAAGGCCTGTTTACATGGGACATTCAAATAAGCAAGTTACTGTATAACAATTGTTTTCCAGTAACTTCTCCAAGCCTGAGCAGTCTGAGTACAAAATAAGGAAGTACAAATACCTATCCTGGAATCATTCTAGTATTTAAAACTCTGACACCTCCTTATTCAAGAGTAATATCCCTGCATAGACAAGCCCAAGATTAATCACAGCGTTGGAAGAGCATTAGGCAGATGAAAAGGCTTTATGTTCCTTGAGTGCCCCTCCCTCAGAAATTGTCTTGGCAAAAGGGTTGGGTTTGTTTACTGCATATAAAATGTTGCTAAACCAGATGGAATAATGTCACATTTTAACATAAAGATGTATTCAAATTTTGACATCACTCTTAACGATACCTGTAAATATCAAATTCAAAATACAGAAGTTTACAATGTACATTGCCTTCATGCAGGTCTTAATGGAAGGGAAGCACCTACCTAAAATAGTCCTCAGGAGGACAGACTCCATGCAATAAAAACCTCAAAGTTTAGAACAATAAAATACAAAGCATTTCCTTCATAAAGAATAAAAAAAATATACACTAATGCTACTGTCAAACCATTCAAAGCCCAAATTTTCTTCCTGCAGTAAGGCTCAGTTACTTGAGCTTGAGAGTACTGTACTTACACAATGGTTCTACAATATTCAAGTAAAGCAGATCTGAATTTTAGGGGAGAGCAGAAAAACAGAACTATTTAAAGTTACTTGTGTGCATATAACCCAACTCTCACTTAAGAAGTATCTGGCTCTGGTTTCAAAGTACCATGCATAGTACCAGAAAACAGAATTTAAAAATTAAAAGCAGATTAGCTATGAAACAGCTTGTTTCCATTCTCCTGAAAAGGAAATGGTTCTATACAACTTTGCCCAGTGCTCAGTGTTACAATTCACAGACACTGTAAACACAGTTCCTTTTCTTTGTCCCCTTCATCTCTTTTAGCCTATTCATGTCAACCAAACAACTTCTCAGTGCTCAGGCAAGCATCTTGTCTATGTATGATCATTCATGGTACAGGGAAACATATTTTGAAACCCATCTCCTCTTCCCCTTCTTTCTCACACCTCTGGTATTTTGGGAGTTAAGGGGAAAAACTTCCTAGCCTTTCTTTTACAGCATTTACTCTTATTTTAAGCTTAAGAGAGTGGGAACAATTGTCCTCTACATATACAGAATAACATGTTGAATTTAGAAGTACGCATAGCTTTCCCAACAGCAAGTAGAACATCAGAACATCAGGCAACAAAATACAGACTGTCACATATCGAGTTTTGGCTTGGTTTTGTTTGGGGTTTAGGGGTTTGTTTTGTTTTGTTAGTGTGGGTAAAAAAACAAAAAGAAAAATGCCCCAATTCACACAAGAGGTATTTTTAATATTTCTGATGTTCATTACCACCATGAATCCAAACTACTGAACTACTAGAGATCAAAAGAAACTTGTTCCTGATGATCATATTCCAAAGACAATAAGCACATGGAAAGGATTCTTTTATTAATGAAACAAAATAGTATCTACTAAAGGAAAGAGGTAAGAAGAGACTTTTAAAGCACTAAGGAAAACATGCAATAGGAATGAGATTTGCTTTTAAAAACATGCATAATTTGTTGCAGAGACTTTCAGTATGAAATTTCTTTGATTGTTTTATTTTGAGAACTGAGTAACAGAAAAGTACTTGTTACTCGGGTTGTTGTCCAAAAAGAATCAAAACAATCGGGTTAACTGAACCAAAGTACAATAATTGAAAATAAGAAAAAAAATCATCTACTAGGTAAATTTATTTGCACTTTGAATGGTAGATTTCTTTAATCACAAGGAATACGGAAGATACTGGTGGTGTTTTTGCTCATTTGGTTCGTTTGTGAGTTTAGCTGGGGCTTTTAAGTGCCAACAGTTTACAGAAGCTTTTGTGGATGTGTCAAAGCCAGAATGGATGTGTCAAAGCCAGAATACTAGCCAGGAGCTTTGCATCTGCACCTGTTTTTATTGCCCATGTAAGCTCACAGCAACAGCCTTCAAGCTCTGTTTCCTGAAGGAGATTCTAACAGCAATAAATACATACACACAGTGGTAGCCTAATCTCTCAAAAGTACTTGAAAAGTATAATGGTATCGAACAAAATGAACTTCCTGTACTTTTACAGAACATTTTACAGAATGTCAGGTATCATTTTGATGCCAAGGAAAACCAAGGACCTAGCTGCAAGAGCAGCTGTCCAAAACGTACTCAAAGATAAGGACTGATGTTAACTTACAGGCTTTGGCAAGGAGAGGAAACAGCAGCACCACTTCAAGTGAGAAATACATACACAGTGAACATTTTTGCTTTGAATAAAAGTATATTCAGCTCAACACAGGTGATAATGTCCAAAACTAAAATTGTGACTGGCATGGAAGAGAGTCAAAATAAATCCCAACAACTGCTGCAAGCACATTTGGGAAAAGAAAAAAAATATTTCCTGCATATAATTCAAGAATGGAGGACACAAATATTTCAGCCTGAACCACACATCTGATCTTTCACTAAATACACAGTTTTTATATAGACATGCTAGTGAGATCTCTAAAAAGAGGATAAAAAATATTCAAACACTTCAGAGGTCAGTGCTTTTTAGTATCAAATGCATAGTTAAATAAGCAAGCATCAAGAAACACACTTTGCAGGTAGGACATGCCTATTACAAAGAAGTAACTCAGACACAAACCACCACTTTTCCCTTCTCCCCACATGAATCTAAAAGAGCAAAAGCAGCAAAAAAAAAAAAGGCAGAAGCAGCAAGAAAAAAAAAAAACAAAACACAACAACAAAAAACTGATGTGCTTGACAAGGCTCTTCAGACACAGGAGTTACGAAAGGATATTAATGTGTTCTTTTCCTAGAAAGTCAAGGTTTCTAGTGTCTTCTCCAACAAACTCAGGTCCCTCAGGATGGATTACTATTACAAATGCTTTTTTTTCCCAGTCTGATCTGGCTCCCCATTCATGAAAGCCCCAGAGTGACTTCTATGCGAGGAAGATGTACATTTTACTAAAATGCAATTGTTTACAATTCAGGACTCTCAACTTCTCAAAATTCTTGGTGTGATTAACCTAGGTAAGAAGGTCAACTACAATTACTCAAGTCCTTCCTCTCACACTGAAAAACCTATTAGATATTAGATTTCAGGACAGCATTATAATTGCCATTCCTCTACTCAAGTTAAAGGAGTTCTGCTATTACATACAAGCTGATGATCTGGAATAGAATTCCAATTGAAATTAGAAAAAAACAATTTAGGAAAGAAACACAAAAAAACCCAACTAAACCACCACCCAACAAAACCCCAAAATCTATCCTATCTGACCTGCCACAACACAGACCACATCTTTTGTAACCATATATTTTTTAAACTTAAAAGACAGAAAAGGAGAAGTTATTTAGTAAAGTAAAACATACTCTAGATAGAAAGGCTTTTAGGATTTAAAATCTAATGCTTGGAAATAAGAACGAAAGCTTTAATTCATACTGTTGCAGGTACTCTTTATACCTAAAGGGTCATTTGCTTAATAACAATTGTAAAGTGACAGCAACAAGCACTTTAGAAGTGTCTGTCCTTCCAACATTCACATGGATACAAAAGCCACCCCCAACCTAAGCACCACACGAGTGCTCAGGGTTCCAAGCTCCCGTGAAGAATCTGTGGTTACCTGGTCCGAGTGCTCAGTCACATTATCTACACTGAACAGCCACTAAAGATTTTGCAGAATGACATGCAGAATGAGTACTTGCCACTAAGTATCCTACTTCTGTTTTTATTTTTAAAAAGTGGATCCCCTTCTCCCATGTTTGTCCACTGACAACCCAGCCCAGGTACTAAAAAAGAGGTGCAGTAGTCTTACTGTTTGTTTATGTAGTTTAGCCCACTCGAGGGCTCCCATGTATAGACCATCCAACTGTGCAATAATATAGCCAGCATGCCTCCAAAATGGGTCATCCTTATTATTTCTGATTTGTTGTCTTGTCCATTGATCTTGCTTCCTGCAGAGGAACAAACAGGATGGGGTTTTCTTGTATTTTTTTAGAGTATAATTGATAATGCAGGGAAGGGACAAATACATTATGATCCAGATGGTCCAGTCTTACTAAAGATTTGAGGCAAAATATGCTTTGGAAATCCTGCAGATATAAACATTATATCCTCCAAGTGTAAATGTTCAGACTTAAGCAAAATACCCTACAATCATGGGCCTCTACCAGATTTTGTGTCAAAGAAGGTGTTGGATTTCATGTTTGTGGAGGATTTTGCTATAGCAGATCTAGTCAGTAAAGGCAAACAAGTGTTTAATAGGTCAAATGAACCATTCCCTTTTAAATGTCTATTTAAGAATAAAAATAGACTGACATTTGAAGAGCCTCCTTCTCTTGCCCAGGCTCAAGTGCAATGAAGGCTTTCTCCTGGTGGTGCTCAAACACTGCCTGAGAACCACATCTATGCTCCTCTGAGTAACAGGTGGGAGGCCAAACAACTGTACCCTGTGCCAGATCCAGTCAAGAGCCAAATCACACTGCTTTAGGGCATGAGGCAACACAAGTTGAACAGACTCTGGGGCAAGAACCACTAACATTGTAAGGATCTCTCAGAATTCTCCCTTTTGCTGTGCACAAAGGGCCACAAAAGAACTACAAGAAATGAGGATCAGATGCTGGCCTCTTCCATCCTCCTGTATCTATCCATCCAGCACTGTGTAAAGTAGCAAAATAGAGAGGACAAACCTGTAAAGGAAGCAAACTCTTCCAGCAGTATATGGGTGAGAAAACCAAACAGTTAGCTTTCTAGAAACAACAAGATGCAAGAAGTATGTCCAAGGAAATAGGGATGTGGTCAAAGCATTTAGGGCTAAGGACTTCCAAGACAACACAGCAACCCATATTGCTAAACTGCTATAAAGTAAAGCAGTGATGCAGGATAGATTGAGGAAAGAGGCAACAGAAAACCAATACAAGGCTCAGAATTCATTGACATTTTCGCCACCCTTTGGCAGCAACTTCTTTGAAAGAATCAGAATTAGGGAAGGGTATACACACTTCATGTACATTTAGAATTTATTTTAATAATAATGACATTCAGTCAGAGGGAAAGGAAGCATAAATCTTCAGTCCATAAGGAAGAGGATAAAAAAGGTTGAAAATTCTGTCATCCTCCAACCCCAAGTCTTGACTGGTTTATTTTTAGCAAATAAATACATACGCCATAAAATTCTGAACTCCTCTTCGAATGGCGGGACTCTTAATTAGCTGTGGATACATATTTGCAGCATGGTCATACATTTGCCTGAAAGAACAAGAGTAACAGGAGTTATTCCTTTGCATCTTCTGTTTACCAACCAGTTAATTAACATGCCTGACAGACATACAACACAGTCCACAAAGTAAGTTTTTCCTACTCACAGAAAGCACTCCAGTGCATGACAAATAGCAAAAGTAACACAAAAGGATTGTTAAAATGTGACTTAAAATAAATTACTTCGCCAATGCCTGCTCAAACTGCTGCACAATGGAAAGAAGATAAGCAAGAATGAGATTGAACTACTTCATAACAAAACCCCACATTCAGGGAATATTTGTAGGCCAGAAGCATCTTGAAAGCATTAGCACATTAATTTAAGCACAATAAAAATAGTTTTGTGGAGAGCTATGCTATTTGGAATTAAAAGAACCACAGAGGCAAAGATAATATAATTTTCTGATTCAGTTCATTTCACTCTTCAGAGAATTTCAGCATGATATCTAGCAGGTTTTACTTGCCAGTAACCATGTTCCTTTCTGTTTAATCTAAGTATCTCCATTTTTAAGTGTGTATAAGATGATCCTACATGTTACCACAGCAACTCCCACTCACGGCAGCCCTAAATAGATTCAGCTTTATGGAGACCAAAATTCTTGTGATTTTTTCTGTTGTTGAATTCAGTTAGCTATTTTATCCACATTAAATATTAAAAACAAAAGTTGAAAGCAAGTTTGTTGCTTGTTGGTTAGGGCTTTTTTGTTTGTTTTCTTGAAGTGAAGTCCTTCAAGATGAAACCAACTGTCAAAAAATGTTCAGGAGCCCAGAATTAGAGTCACCCTCCCATTTTAGCTGAAATGTAACTGTCTGATCCAAGCCAAAATAAAACTTCAACATTTCTCTTAATGTGAGTCAAACTTAACCAACATTTTTTTCAGTCACTGATTAAATTTAAAAAGAAAAATGGACATCAGAAGAGAATTATTTCACTGAGGTCTGGAGTTGATAGAGATAGAATTACATCCGTCATCAGTACATTTATCTCCTACCAAGTTCTGAGAGAAAGAAAACAGCACTGAGAAACAGATACCAGCCTCAAGAAAAGCACATGCCAGCAGGACAGAATTCCTGTAATAAAACTTATGAGGGCCGCTTTCTCTGGGAGGGATGCAGACAGGAGCTCTTCCCAGTTTCCCTCAAGGCATAATTAGACAAAACAAATAGAGATGATAGAACAGTTTGCTGATGACTAGAGAATTATCTACTGACCTTCTCTTCTCATTCTGTCCCTTGTCCCATCCCCAGACAATTGCATGAACTTGACAGCATGATCCTGCTGCTTCTTATCTCAGTTCTGGTACAATTCTGACAATCAAATCTAATTGTCTCACACATTCAGGCAAAACACTAATCCAGCAAAAATGTGATTTATTTTTATTTGTAGTTTGAATTCGGTTGTGGAAGGAAGATGCTGGGACAAGAGGGGAACATTCAACAGCTTTGCACCATTACATTTTTCACAAGACTGCAACTCCAGCAACAATTTTAGTTCTTGAGTTTCCTGTCTCCTGTGTAACAAAAGACTACATAAAATATCATAACCTATTTCCAGAAGACAGCAAGAAAATTGGAGAAACAGATCAAAATTCTCCACCCCTGCATATTCACAAAGAATTTGGCAAATAAAAATCCCAAGTAATTTTAGGAAGGGAACTAGAGCATAACATACTCCATACTAGAAATCAGAGCTCTCGTGTCACTAAAGAGGAGCAAATAGCACAAGTTGGTCCATCTGGCAGATGATCATTTAGGGATTAGAGCCAGACGAGGAAGATAAAATCCAGCTAGGATACTGGCCTAACCACTGCCTAAGCCAGGACAAATGATCAGGCTTCTAACTCAACCATCAGCTCTACTCTCTATTTTGCACTCAAAGGTTATGCAACACAAGGCAGATTTTACAGCAGTACTATCTTCCAGCTGTCATGATTCATGTAGAGACTGGGTTAGGTCAGAATCATGTGACTGAAAACATCTTCTTAAATGGCTTTCACTCTTATTTGCTAACAGAGGACAGACAATTCCTGGAATTGATTTTTTTTTTAATTACCAAGGTTATCAGGAATTTTTCCCCAAGTTACTCTCTTCAGCTTTTTTTGCTTTAATGAAGCTGCTACATGCATGGCTTGTGTGTTTTGTAAGGACATTATTCTCTGAATTAAATTGGATCACTACAGTAAGGCTTTGCAACTACATCTAAGGCCAAACACAAGGCAATTGCAAATCTGGGACAAGAATTCCAAGCCTAAAACCAGAAAAGCAGAGTCCTCCTTCTTTAAATTAGCAAGGAAGATGACAGGACTCAGGTCAGCTGAGGCTATATGAGGAAAGAATAAAATTAATGTTGCTTCAAATTTAAATATGGCTTTTAGGGACCTGATATGTCCCAGCTGAAACTGATTTAAAATAATGTCACAAATTTAGAGGTGTTCTGCCACTAAGTAAAGTCAGGCCTCATTAACATTTCTCTGTTAGAAATGGGAAAAGGAAATTCATACCTAAAAAAGCCAGAGCAAGTATCTTGGCCTGATGGTATGACTGGACTTTGTAGAAAGGTGAGAGATTTGGGATAAAAACAAGTGTTTGGATCCCTAGACATTACAGACACTAGGATTCAATTTATCCAATGCCTACCTAGGCATTTTAAAAACATATGCATACTCTCATACTCTGAATCAGGTGTAAACACTAGAAAGATGAAGCATGCTCTAGAGAAGACTTACATTTCTACCACCACTGGAAAACTGGTCTGACTATTACTTTTTCTACCACTGGCCTATACAGTTAGAGCTGAGATTAATTCTCCCCCAGTAATCCAAGATAAAACAGTTCTAGCATGTTTAATATTTTGATTTTTCTTTTTTTAAAGTTGGTTATTATACAGAGTGCTTAGGTTCCTACTATAGGCAAGGCATATATTTTGAGAGATACTTTGTAACTTTTTTGCTTACATGTTAAAGGCCTAGCTGTGTCTGGAAGCTCTCCTTCAAGCCCTAGAAGTAATGTGAGATATGAGCTAGCTGAGAATTCCTGAAGGTCTCCAAATTGCAGGCACTGCCAAGTTGGACCTCCTGCTCATCCAACAGCTTCTGCAGGAAGCTGTATTTCAACAGGGGTTCAGGCACCAACATTTTCATCCTATCAATGCATTACATCAGAGCTCTTCCAAGTAGGACTTCTGGGATTTCTGTCAAGAGCCACCCTGGGTCTGCTTCATGGAGTCTTTACTGCATATGGATCCAAGAGAGCCAGAGACCTTGGAGTTGTTTGGACTACAGGTACCCATGTACTAAAATTAATACAAATTCTCAGCTTCACTTCTGTTCATTACTAGTTCTGCTATATCTAATTCTTTACGAAGGGCCACTCAGTGCTGGAGCTGCTAGCCCTAGAGTACCAGCAGCCAGGGCTAGGAACCAACCTCAGCAAGCACAAAAACCTCCTTCCTCTAAAATTTAGCCTAGAAAAAGACAGCAGATAAATCCCTGCAGACACTGTTTTACATTCAAACCACATTAAAAGGAACAACACATACTTAGGTTTATTTCAAACCCAGGAAGACACATAAATCTACTGTGGAGGCAGAAGAGGAACAGGGTGTGAGTTGTTCCTACTACAGCACCACTTGCCATCTAATTGAGCTTAGCATGGACTGGGCTACTTGTAGTATTACAAAACTTAAGCTTAATCACCTATTGATTAACACACCTAGGTAAAGCCTCAGGAAAAAAAAACCTGTTAAAGAATACCCAATTTTAATGATATTCTAAATGTAATGCTAGCATTCCCCAGATTCAGGGATAGTTTACATAAACTGACCAAATAGTGCAAGGCAGTAACCTCTCAGGCCAAATAATCCAACAACAGGTATCTCTCATGAACTTCATTTCCTTTCCTGTCTGGAGTACAGGTTGTGTACTGCGAACTTAAGGACTCCTTCACTCTCTCCAGAGTGTTTTGTTATTGACAAATATTACTTTATTTAATTTCCTTTATACACTTCCAGAGACCTAGCTGCCTCACCAGCAAAACCTACTAGACAGTCACATTATTATACGGTCAGAGAACTATCCATAAATATCAACTGATCTTAAAATATCTTACTAATTAAATGAATATAATCTTGTCCAGCAGCCATATCTGACAAACATTCAGCAGACAACCTTCCCTTGCTGGCCTGTGCAACACAGCCTATGGGTATTTATTTCAGTGTTCTGAAAGCAAAGTTGGTGAAGCCAAAAAGTCAAGTCACAGCAGCCATCACAAACTTCTCCCAGCTATGTCCCAGCATCAGAATTTTGGAATTTTTCTTTTCCTATGACTATGCTGATATAGCAAAATATGGAGCTTGTTCAACAACAAGCCACATCTCATGTTCTTAGCTGTATCACCAGCTATAGAGAATCAAGGAATCTCTTAGAAGATTGGAAAATACCCTTAAGATTATCAAGTCCAACCTAGCACTGCCATCCGCTATCACTGAATATTTCATAGTGTCATTCTGTCTTCCAACTTGGCCTCGGAAAGAACAAAAGTTGGGTTAATTTTTTGGTTGGCTATTGTTTGGGGTTATGGATTTTTCTGTTTGTTTTATTTTAGAAAAAAAAACCCCTGCACTGGATTTGTAACAAGTACCAAGTTCTGTCACTTTTCATAGATGCACACTGTGGGAAAGGCTCAGTCCCTCAGGGCTTTCATGAGAACACTAACCCTTCTAGACACACCCCAGTCTGCCTTCAGGCCTATAGTGTATTTTTTTTTTTTTTTTTAAGTTGGCCAAGACAACTCCCTATGCTGTGCAGTTTCAGTATCTGCTCTCCAGCAGTTTCTTGAACAGTATTTGCTGAAAATGTCCTTTAGGAAGTCCTGCAGACCTTGCTAGCAACATTGCTCCCTGCCTGATCTGCTCTCAACTCCCCAATCAGCCACCTAACTACAGGCTGGGGAAATAACCACACTTTTTGCTACTCTTTATGCACTTCCTTACACTTATGTTATTTTGTGATTACATTACTTAACCAGTAATACAGATACAGTACCCATCTATCTCACCATGGTGCTGGGAGATCCTGCAGCATGGGGAGGGCACATCCTGATCCCATAATGAGAAAGCTATACTTTGTACCTGCTACTAATTAAAAGAACAGCACACAGGTACAAAGTGTATCATTAGTTTAAATGGAAAGGAATTTGGGGCAATGAAAGCAAACAAAAAACCTCACAAGTACAGAAATCCACTGGAAGTATCAAGAATTGAGTTGCTTCCTGAGGTACTTACGGAGCTGTGAGATAGCCCTCCAAGAAGCCAGCAACATACATAATATCTTCATTGCTTAAGGTCTGAGTGCCATAGCCTGCTCTGATCTCCAGGACTCCCCAGCCTGTTGTCTGTAGACTGTTGTTGTAGAAGCCATAAGCATCTCCATTCCTGTCCAGCGTATTTCTGACCTGAAGTATTTTTTCAGCTCTATTCCAGTACACAGTTGCATAGCGGAGCTCTGTGGTGGAGAAGAAAGGAGATAAAACAAACATAAGGAGGTGTTTCCTATGCAATATTGAAATGTCAAGACAAAGAGTATTTTGGCAATTTTAAAAAGTTAATTTTACAGCTTTCCATCAGGCTTAGTTGTGCTATAGAGATCAACACTAATGCTAATGTACTGAAAAAGGGCATGAGGACTAACTGGAGTTTTACACAAGCTCACAGCTAAACATTCTCATATTATTCTTCTGGAAGTTATCTGCAACTCTTTCAGTGTACAGCTCCAGCATAGCAGAGTGTTGACATAAAACTCTGAGAAGTATTTCCTTACCTGGCCCACAAGACAATCTATACAGATCTTACTGAAAGCAACCTCAGAAGACAGCATGCCTTAGCAACTGCAAAGGATTATAACCTACTGTTGACTTAATTTTCCACGTAAAGATTCAAAAACTTGCAAAAGCTTTCTACACTGACCATCTGGGGAACAAATCCCTGAGATGGCATCACAGAAGCACTAGTATTCAGTGGATCACAAACTTAAAAGCACAGCAGGTATGCAATCCTTTACAAGGTACACAATGTCTATTATCCACCTGAAATAGAATTGATCCCAAGCATGATACGAACATGAAGGAAGGGCACTAGACTTCTGAGTTCCATTTGGACTGCTGTTTTAAGAAACATTCTTGATTACTTGTGGTTTAATCCTGCAAAGTTGAAGAACAAATAGAAAGGTAAACTGCTTTCTGAGAAAAAAAAACCAAAACCACCAAAGAAACAACAACAAAATCCAAAAAGTCCCACGTTCTACAATTCTAACTGAATCCCCCCTAAGATGGGCTGTTATTACATCAGCTCTCTATGCATGACTGATCAAATCACTACTACATCACTGTGAGAAGAGTTAAAAAATCACATGTCAGAGGTCCCAGAATTCTTTGAAAAGTTTTAAGGGATAAATTCATAAACAGCCCTTCTGAATGACTCCACAGCCCTCTGGCATATCATCAGTAAAGTTGCTGAGGGTATACTCTGCCCCATCACCAAGGAAGATGCTGACCAGTCTCAACCACTGGCATAGACCACTTGTTACCAGCCTCCAGCTAGGCTTTGTACCACTGTGCCCTAGGTCAGTCTTCATGATGTACTAGAGACACTTCTCCTAGAAACAGATAATGCATTGGCAGAACCAGTGCACCAATTTTAGTAGTGAAAGAACTTTGTTTTTTCCACATTCTATGAAAAGAAGTTGTTATGTGAGTCTATTTGGAGATGAAGTAATTTCAGGGACTTAGAACACAGTGTTAAGAAAAAACATTTTTCATCTGCCAGGTACTGAGGCTATTTAAAGGACAGACATAGCAGACTTTCAGTAATTCTTCAAGTAGCTATGAGCTTAGTCTTCTGTTGTCTCCTTAACTATCTCCTAGTAATAGAAGCAGTAATTTCTACTTTAGGTTAAAAGTAAACATGGGAATCACTCAGATTGAAAAACCTGTAAACAGAAGAGCAGGCTGATAAGGGTCATAACTGATGAAAGCCAAAGACCACCTTACAAAGCTAAAGCTTACATACCAAAAAAGTAAGGGAAAAGGAAGTTCTGTGAGGAGGTGATGTGAAGGGTCAGAGCAGAACACAGCTTGCCTGTCCAGCAGTAAATGGGAGGGCTGATTCCAACCAAGAAGCCCATTGCAGGGCAGAGGAGAGACTACTTGTACAGTAAACAAAGATGTTGAGGAACAGATAAAAAGAGAAAGAATTAAGTAAGGTAAACCATGACCATCTTTCCATCTCTTCAGGAGGCTGTGGGGAGGTGGCTGGAATTCAACAAGAATCAGGGCAACTGGGTATTGCTATTAGTGCCTGCAAACTGAATAGGTATGTCAGAATACATATTACACCTATACAGAAACTGTCTGCCTAAAGCAAATTAGCTGTTGCTTTCCTTTGGAAAAGAGATTTGATGCTAAAGCCAGACAGACCCTCTGACACAGGTACTCTTATACAGCAGGCTGGGTTTCTTTGTTTCGTGCTCTGCCAGAGCATGAACATGCAGAGCTATTTTCAAAAGTCTGAACAAGCTTTTTAATTACCCCTGGAGTTTGCCCTGCCCCAGCTTCCCTACATGATAAATTTAATCTGAAGAAAACCAGGACTCAAAGACAATGGGACAGAAGGGGAAACATCAAATTACAGGTTAATTTGCAACAAATCTTGAGAGGCTTTTAAAGGAATTGCATCAAGGTAGCCGTTACAGTTTAGCAACAATACTGGAAACCACTATTTCCCATTACAGCTTTTTCCTTTGATTGACTCATCATCTCATTTCACCTTGCAGTTGGTGTTCAAACTGCCCAGGGCCCCATCCAACCTGGCCTTGAACATTTCCAGGGATGGGACATCCACAACTTACTTGGGCAACCTGTTCCAGTGCCTTACCACCGTCACAATAAAGAATTTCTTCCTGTATCTCGTCTCCATCTTCTGCCCTCTTTCAGTCTAAAACCTCTACCCCTTGTTCTGTCACTACCTGCTCATATAAAAAGTCCATCTTCCTCCTTTTCTTAAGCCCCCTTCAGGTACTGGAAGGCTGCAGTGAGGTCTCTCCAGAGTCTTCTCTTCTCCAGGCTGAGCAACCCCAGCTCCCTCAGTCTGTCTTTGTAGGAGAAGTGCTCCATCCCTCTGATCATCTTTGTGGCACTCCTCTGATCTTGCCTATCCATGTGTTTATTTTTTTAGAAGCATCCTTCTAACTATTTTTAAAAGGCTGTATAACTCCAAAGAACAAGTGAGATTTCAACATACAATTATAATTGGAATCTATTACAAAACAAAAGTATTTCAGAGCTTCTCAGAGATTAGCTTAAACCACACAAGAAACTAACACAAAGCCCAGTAATTTTCAAAAAAAGGAGTAAAGGCTTTCTTGATCTGCCTAAATATAAGCTATTTGCATTTTCTATTCTACTGGCCTTAATTCAGCCTATTTCCTCATGCATTTCAGGTCAAACTTATTTTTCAATTTGCTTCCAACAGGCTTGTCATTTGAAGCCTAACCCCCTGATTTGTACTTATATCAGTGAAAATATGACCTATCAATTAAGAGTTTCAGTCTTGTATGGTTTTCATGTTCACAATGATACTTACTACTAAAGCTTAGCAAATGCAGCAAATTTGCCAAAACAGTTATAGGTACCTAGCATAGGTCACCCAGAGGAAACAAAAGTAACCATTCACCAAGTAGCTTCACTAATTTCAGAGCACCTCAATTTAAGTAATATTAAAGAACATTCTCTAGAAACATTTTCTGCAGTGTATGATGAATAATCCTCAAAGCATTCAAAATACTGAAGAACAATGAACTAATTAAAAAAAAAATCAAACAACAGAATCTAGACAATTCACAACGTTGAAAGCCATTTACTCTATTAAATAGCCTAAAGGCATTTCTATTTGCTCCTTTGTAGTTTTCTACCAGTAATTCAATTATAATATTAGAAATCACTTGGGCATTAGGTGAAACTACCTCATACTCTAAACTTTCTTTTATTTCCTCTAGAAAATTTACAGCTGACCCTTCCTTCAGTCCTCCTAACTGAAGTTTTTGCCAAATCAGGCAACGTTTTAGAAGTATGCCTGCAGGATGAGATAGGACTACCCACAACATGACAGGCTCATAACATTTGGCACATATTGAAACAACTGTTATGAGCATTTCTCCTTGGTTTGTGGCACTTCATATATTAACTGGGAAATTCCTGGAAGATAACACCAAATCCAGCCCTTAAAACCTTCAGAATTTATTGATAGCAGCACAAGAGTGAGATACTGTGCCCCTGCCCGAGGCATTGTGGTTGGAATAAGATGATCCTTAAGGTCCCTTCCAAGTCAAACCATTCTGGCATTCCGTATGAGTTCAGAAGCACAGACCGTGACCTATACCCCACAAGGTAGCACTAAAACTCTGTTAGTCACAAGTTGCAGTATGCTGCAGGCCACAGCACCACAACGAAGTCTGCATCCTGACCGATTCCCGTGCCTGCATATGACATTGAAAAACAGCTCGGCTGGGAGCTCAAGGCCATTTTCCCACCAGTTGGATCCTCAAGTTTGATTCCCCGCGCCCCTTCTGGGAACTGGGAGGATGTTTAGAAAGCGCCGTCACCGAGCACGAGGTAGCACGGCCGCGCCGGCCCGGCCGCTGGGCACGAGGTGCGCCCGGAGCAGCCCCTGAGGGGGCCGGAGCCGGCCCGGCCTGCGGGGTCCCGCCGTGGGGAGCGGGGCCCGGCAGCCTCGCACCCGCGTCCCAGGCAGGACGGGGCGGAGGCGCGGCTACCACAGCCCGGGCCGGGCTACCTCTCCCGACCGCTTGGCAAGCCCGGGGCTGGGGGCACTCGCGGGGCAGCCCCGGTGCCTCATTTCGTCCCCCCCACCGCGGCGAGGGGGCTTCGGCCGGCCGCCCCCCGCTCCCCCTCTCGCCTCACCTGCGCGGCCGCCCGCCGCCGCCCACAGGAGGACGAGCGCCCAGCAGCAGCGGCACACGCCGCCGCCCGCCCGGGCCATGCCGCCGCTCCCCCGCGACTCCTCCGAGCGCCGGGAGGCGGCGGGACTTTAAGAAGTTCCCTCGCTCAGGGCAGGTCTCGCCGCTGCCCCCGCCTCCTCCGGCGCCCGCCCCGGCCGCGGCGCCCCGTGCTGAGCGTGGCCCTGCCGGGGACGGTTGTTCCCCGCGCCGGCCGCCGGGATGTGCCACGGGAGCGACGGCATCGTTCCTGCCCCGATGCGGGTTTGGAGAGCCCAAGGCCTGGCTGAGGTGTGGGAATCACTCCTGGCCGAGGTCCGGCCTCGTAGGGTAGTGAAGGCGGGTCCCCAGGCAGGTGCCTGTGGGGCCTCTGGGCTTCCCGAGGGTGATTAACCTTCAGAGGGCGAAGGTTTACCAAGAAAGGCTTCCGAAAAGACACAAGAGGAGTTGGGCCATCCCTTGTCAAACTATGCGTTTTGCACCACAGGAAAGGCAGCTTTCAGCCCTGTTGGGAACAGCAACTGCTGTGCGTGTTCCAGCAGAAGAAATGAGGGACAAAACTTTTCATAGGGTTTACAGATAGAGACAACTTTCCTTGGAGTTTTCCATTGCGCCCGTGATTCAGACCATTTTGAGGTACTGCATTTGAGGCATTTTTTTCTCCCCCAGTGTTGGATATTCTGCCATTATCCAAAAAGGGCCATTATTTGGACTTTGAGTTTCAGTAATTGTTTAAGACAGTTTGAATTTGATACCGGTGCCTGTAATAGCCTCATACAACAAGGTCACATGCCATCCAGTTCAGGCCAAGCAGCAGGCCTTGGCCCCAAGCCCTGGGTGAGAGCACTGTGTCTCCAGGCTGCAGGGATCCTTCCATACATATCACTGCTTTGTTCTGTTTCACTTAAAGAGAAGGAAAAAAACAGACATTCAAACGAGAAACCAGGATTTTTTTAAAAAGTAGTCAAAGTTTATTTCATTGTGGTATGTAGGTAACAGATACGTGCAAGGACAGAATCATGTGGAAAAGAAATCTACCAGAAGATGGATCCATCAACTCATTGCTAAGGTAACTATTTCTCTTCACAAAATGATACACAATTTATTATCTGAAGAACGCCGTAAAGAGAAAGGCTGCTGAAAACTAAGCACTGTTTAAAGTAATTTTTCTCAATCAATGTCAGCAGACATGTGCTCTAAAATAATTTGTATCTCAGGGGTGTCAAGGAGGGAACCCATAAAACTCTTCTTTAAACAGAGGAGTTAGGTCACTTGTATCACTTCGAAGATCAGAACAGCTCTGCTTGGGGTAATCATGCTGGTCGCCTTCAGGCTTGATGAGTCCAGCACTTGTCACTACATTACAGCTACACTTGCTGGGTGTTTCAGCTACAGCAACCAGAACAGCCCAGCAGTGCCCAGGAGCACAGCAGTCACACCCAAGAACATAGAGTCAAAGCTTGTTGATTGGCACCATGAGGTAGGAAATAGCAGACTTTATATTTTAGTTGTACTCATACTCTTTTTAGTACATACCAACTTTAGCACATTAGGGTTGTTGTTGTTTTTTCTATCCTCATCCCAATGAATGTTTCCATTGGGACATAGACAGAGGATGGTATAGTATTAATGCCATATTCATGCCACATTTGAGTTTCAGATTGGTTATACATCATGTGAAAGCTGTGGCTGTTGGGTATGCACTTTCTGCTATTTGTCTGTATCATGTTCCTGAGTGTAGGTATTTACATTTATTAGGTAAAAGCCCTACAGAACCTCATTATTTAATTTTTCCTGTAATCTTTGCACTTCAGATCTATTTACATCTACAATGTTCTTTTAATGTATGTGTGTGTTTTTACAAAGCCAGCTTCTCTTAAAAAGAAAAACAGAGGCAACTGGATTGCTCTCTTTTAATTCTTTTAATGTTGTTTAGTTGAGCAAAAATGCTGTTCAAAACTAAAAAATAATGATTTTGCACCAGTTTTATTTGAATACTGTTTTGTTTTGCACCAGTTTTGATTGAATACTGACAAATATTTGACAATGATGGAAGTAGTTCTGCTTTGAAAGCCAACAATGCACAAAAGGCCCTTGCAAAAGTAGATGTTCTTCACTCACTAGATGATATTTCTTCATGTGAATGTTAATTTTCCTTTGCATGTGGCCCCTGTGGCTTTTGTTGCTTTTTAAAGCTGTTTATTAATATCAGTGCCATGGTGTCAGTGGAAGAACGAGTCATCTGAGTAAAACCTGCTTGACTGTAAAACTGCATCCAAAAGTTGAATTGAAAAGGTCTGAGGTTAAGGAGTCCAGATAATTTTATTTCCTTAATTTCTGTTTCACTTCTGGTTTGGGGGCAGAAGCAGAAGTGGTGAAAAGATATGAAAGTGTCTTGTTTTGCATGAATGACAGTTTCATTTTTCAGGCCCAGGAGATTCAGCTAAACTTCAGAAACCATATTTCTGGAATAATTTCCCAATGTAAATAACAGAAATGTTGTCTCTTGAACAAAGTCAGCTTGATTAAAGAAAACATATGAAACACAGAGGAAAACAGCAGAAGAAAAAAATAGCAACATATCCAGGTTTTACATATTATATATTTAATTATATTTTCAAATATATTACACCAAATCTTTCTTCAAATAAAAATTACAAACTAAATACAACATCTAAAGGTCATGGAAAATTAAGGTTTCGTTGTGAATATTTTCAGAAGTGGATTATTAAACAGGCTATCACAGTTAAAAAAAACCTAACTAAAACAAAAACCCCCACTGTTTTCCAGATGCAAGTGCAAACATTTTCATTTACATCAAATCATTCTACATGTGTCCTAACAAAGTCATCATTTCAAAGTCACAATTTCAGTGTCACAGTGAAGAGAGGTTTGATTACTGATAGCAGTTTGGACAGTAAAAAGGATGCTTGAAAAGTGTTTTCTTTTTCCTCTGAGTCTATAAGCCTCCAGCCTCTATGTGAAGTTGTCCAGAGAGTTGCTGCAGCTTTTTGAGTCATACTAGACATCCAGTTTTAAATATATGTGGTAAAAGTCTCTGTGCTGACCAGTTGCAGGTATTCCAGGGTACCTGATCGGTGGCTATCTACCCGCGAAAGCTCCTGTGTCTTGGATCCTTCACTTTCCCTTTTCTGGAGACTACTGGTTATCATCTCTGCTAAGTCATCTTGTAACCGCTGCTGATTCTCCCTAAAATCAACAGGATGGGGAAAAAAATTCAGTGATTCATATATTTCTAGTGGTCTTCAGGTCCCCAGAGATTTTTAAACATTTCTATTCCCATGTTTATCTTAATGACGTTCACACACTACTGATAAAAAGTGTGGGCAGGACCAAATTCAGGTTCTGAGTTTAGGAACAGAAGTCAGAATTTTCATGTGGGTTTTCCAGATAGTATGGATCAGTGTCTTCGCACAAGAGGTGTGTAGCAGTGTCATTATTGACCTTAAAAAGTCATGATAACTTGCACAAAAAGGAAGACACACATTAGATTCAATTCTAATCAAAATAGTTTGTAGCTCTCAACACCATTACTGGCACCAGGACTTTAACTATTCAACTTCAGGTGGGCTTCAGTAATAGAGTTGCCATTGTTTCAGAAATTTCTTGAGTGTATTTGGCTTTTGCTGGAGTACTCCACATATGACAATTTTTAAGGGGCAGTTGTATATGAGGAAGTGAAAACAAAAACATCACTGTGATCCAACTCAAGCGGTACTTTCAATAGTTGAATTCCAGAAGATTGCCAATTCAGTAATTCTGATAGTCTCAACAGATCATATTAATTTTTAAAAAGGAGTTCTGAGTATACAAAAGAGATGTATCATGAGGTGGTCTTGACAGTATTTCCTGTGCAGCCCAAACTCTTGTACTTTCCATTTAAAAAATAGCAAAGCTCATGAGATTCTGTAGCAGATAAAAAATTTGATTATTTCTGTTTTGCAAATGCCCTGAGAAAACCCTCATATTCCGCCTACTCTCCTTTTTTCTGTTAGGGAATAAATGGACAGAGATTTTTATTTGTGCAAAGGACACACCTTAAGACTCAAAATCTACAGTAGAAGCAAGCTGTAACATTTACTTATGCGTTTCAGGACAAGGGATCCCCATGTAACCAATTTGCAATATCATTGCTTCAATTTGTAATGAAACACTGTCATTTCAAAGCAGATGACAACAAATTGCCACTTAATGAAGAGCAACTGTTCACAGGTCCTGAGAGCAGAAAGTGAGGAACTTCCACATTTTGTGAGTTTGCAGGAAATAAAGGTTCTCATATGCAAAATATACACTAAAAAAATGCAACAAGTTATCCTGACTTCAATTTTGCATAGTTGCTCAAAAACATCATTTCCACTATTGCTATATTTTATTCAATTCTAATGCAAAATGATGGTTCTGTTCCAGAACATCAACCTCTTTTTTTTTTTTTACTGATAACTTCTCTAAATGTTAGAAAGCAACCTCTTGTTTAATTTTTAAAGGCTTTATTCCTGTGCAGTACTACAGTAACTTTGTCCATCTCTTGTAGCAGAATAGTGCTTGAAATCCTGCAAGTTTCGTTCCTCTTACAAATTCTTCCACAAGAGCTCACAGGCACAACAGAGCTGCACACTCAGTTGTGGTTATCCTCTTCATGTAGTGTGACACACAGGTGCCACTAGGACTAAACTTGTGGGAATATTAATGTTTTTCATTTTTCTGTCCATGTCTTGCTCTTATCACATCAGCAACTTGTCCTTTAAGTCTTAAAACCTTTCCAAGGCGAAGAACTTGCTAAACGTTTATATAGACAAACAACCTTCAGCACACACATAGTCCCATGTAATGAATATTTACATGTTTATATGCACATACACTATTAAGCCTCCAACAACTGAAGGCAAATTCAATGGTATAAAAAATCAACAACAAGTGCCAAGGAGCAGCAATGAAGTCTAAAGTGCAAAGAATGGGAATTTCTCCTCCCTTTTCACATAAAAAGACCATCTTACACAGAAGGAGGTGTTGGGAGATTGTATTTCTTGTCCTCAGTACCCATCAACCAGTAGGTAATTTCTGTTCCTCTGCCCTAAATATATATGACAAAGAAGAGAAAGCACAGTTTGGGGATTAGAATGCAATTTCCTGTAGTTAATTTACTTAAATAATACTCTCTTGCACATTGCCATGTTTGGCTTAGCTTATTTTCAGTAACTGATGCTGACAGCAAAGGATTACAAATTAGATGTGAGAAGAAGGAGAATGGGGCAGATGCAGCTGCACATTCACTTCCTCGTTCCATACCTGGAACACAAGTTGTGGGAGAGGTGAGCTGTGCTGCCTGCCATCAACTCCCAGGGACACACAAGTGTAATAGATTGAAATAAGTGGATTGTTAGATATTGGAGCTTTAACAAATTAACACTAGATTCAGCTTCCCTTTCAGCAGATGACTTCACTCTACAATCTTCTGTTCCACATGGTGTTTCATTTAATCTCCACATCTTTATGTTGCTTTAATGCATGAGTGAGGGAGCTCTTCATTGCCTGCATTGTCTTTTAAAGTGTCTTCAACCACTAGAGATTGTGATACCAATTTTGATCAGTAATCCTTGTTCCTCAGCTGTTAATTAAGCTCTGGGGTACTCTCAGCTATACAATGCTTTTTATTACTCCTCTTCTCTGTGTTCATGGTTGCACATGGTAAAGATTACCTTCAAGTATGTTTCTCCTCTCTCTTCGTACTGGAATTGGCAGTCTGTTCTTTTCAGAATGTTAATTGTGGAACCGCTTACGTGAATCCTTAAAGCTAAAAAAATAAAGAGACAGTGAAAGCTCAGCCTGGAAACATCTCACATACATTAAGTATATGTGAAAACTGGTGCTATAACCAGCTCCTTCTATTGTTATCATCATAAATTCTGAAAGCCAAATTAAATGAGAAGCAATTACACTGCTGTATGAAAAATCTGACTGCACTACAGAGCATATCCAGGCAGGAATAGTTTGTACTGCCCTTGATCTGAAATACAGGTGACAATGGTATCTGTAGTAGTTAGACGTCAAAAGGGAAAAGAGTAATTGTGAGTGACCTATATAGAGAATGCTTATGTGAAGACACTGGGCAGAAGGAGGAAAAACTGGCTCCTGCCACAGTTCCCTAATGGTGAAGTTGATGACATAATTGCTTCAACTTAAAATACACAGTCAGTGTATTTACACAACAAAGCTGTAATACAATTCTAGGTCAAACTAAAATCTATGGTTCATAGAGTAATATTAAATTCCAGACACATAAGTATCATATCTTCCTGAGGAACTCAGGCAGCGAACTCTGAGGAGCTCAGGCAGCCTACAAAGTCCCTCTTACCAGCACTGAAGCATGAACAAGGAACAACTCTTCATTGCCCAGTGAAGTGCCCACTATCACTTTGGACAATTAAATAATTGGTAATCAAAACAAATAGGGCTTCTTATCTTTAAAACTTCTGCAAGTTGATAATATATTGTTCTCAGCTGAAAACAGACACTTCAGTCACAAACTAACCAATAGCCTTTGGTCCTGTTACACTGACAGCTAAAATTAAATCCTTACGCAAGCCTGTGGATTCCATCCGCGAAGCTGTGTTTACTGTATCTCCAAACAAACAGTAACGAGGCATTTTTATTCCAACCACACCAGCCGCACATGGACCTAGAAATGGGATGCAGAGAGACAAAAAGGGTGAATCAAGAGACTTGATTTATATGGCAGGTGTCTCGTTGTTGCGAAGCAGTGCAGTGCCTGGGGGAACTCTGCATTCTTCACCAACAGCAATGCTTTCTACCTCACTTCCCACAGTATCTTGTGGTCTCGCACTACAAACCAAGCTTAGCTCTGTTATTCTTGCATAATCAAATAAGATCATAAAAAGGACACAGCTGCACAGTGTTAATTGTATTTAAGCACAATTTCTGTGCAGTAAAAAAGAAGTACATTTATTAACAGTCAGGTTTGGAAGCAAGAGAAAAATAGAATAAGCTTCATTATGCAAGGGTCAATGGTAGTGCCTCAAGAGGCTTCCTAGTGCCTCAGTCATTTCTCTGTTGTGTTCCTCCCCTAGCAGCTGATGTTGAGGTGGTTGAAGAATTTCCCAATGTTGTTGTGCTATCTGGAGATCCCCTTTGACAAAAAGTATTTTTATAGATAAATTAAAACATTAAGTCTCACACAGACTCAACAAAAGTTTTGCCTCCAAAAGCACAAAATACAGGCTTACATTTTTGCCTAGATAAGCATAGCTGGCTGTGACTGATCTCCGCTTCAGTCAGAGAGAAATAATCTGTGAAGGCTTATTTGATACAACTGGTTTAATCACACCAAGAACAGTGGCTGTTGCTCATGCTAGCTACTGACTTAGGCTGTCAGTGGCTATGGGCTATTTCACTACAGCAGGAGCAAATTCTGTCACTCTTCCTCTATGAACATTTTTTTCAGCCTGATTCTTCATGAGGAGGGCAATTGTGTACGGTGTATCACCAGATCTTGTATGGGTGTTAATTCTGTACAAAACCAGGCGACAACATTGTCATTGTTGATCTAGCATTACTGTGTACCAGAGTGAATTCCAATGCGGATCCAAACAGGCAGCCCTGGCAGATGTCTCAGTTCGAAAGATCCCATGAAGCTGAGGATGTCCAGAGCCATCATGGAGATATCCACTGCATGCCGGTTGCCATTCCTCTTCGGTAAACCACTCGCCACCATGTAAGCATCACCAATGGTCTCCACCTGTGGAAATAAAATTAGAACCCACTATTTCCAGAGATAGAAAAGTAGATCTTTAGTTAAAGGCAGAAAGATTTTATCAGATCCTCTCATTCATGACTAAATATTTCTTCCTCTGATAACAGGATTGATTAGTTTAAGGTAGCTGACACCATTTGGGTATATGAGTGCTTATAACTATACCCAACATTGCAATTAATGAATGTGTGACCACCTACTGTAGGAAATTTGGTATAAGTAGGCACTGTAAAAGCATATTTAAATGAAGTAATCCCGACCCGTTTTTCTCTCTTTTGCTTTGCTTAGAAGGCAGATTCCCAAATCTACGACATCATGCAATTTGATTTGTGTGTCCTCGATTGTAAATGAACAGAAGTACAGAGATAATCACCTTGTAAACATCATGATGGTCAAGAATGTGGTCAAAGTTCTTGTAGACATCATTGAGCATGTCTACCACCTCCATAGGGGTGCTGTATTTGCAGAGCGTGGTGAAGCCAACAATGTCACTGAAGTAGATAGTGACTTCTTCAAACAGCTCTGGCTCTACCAGGCCAGTCTCCTTCAAAGACTTTACTACTGGCCTGTGGAAAGAGAAGGCAGGAACACAGATGGCTAGTGTTTACTATTACAGGTATTTTTTCATGCAACCCAATCACAGTATTGCTTTCTGTGTAGGAAATATTAAATAGTTTGCTGAAAACTGCCATTGTAATCACATTTTAAATTCCCATAATGCCTTTCAGCCAGGGACCTCAAAGCACTTACTAATGGTAATTAATGCACTACAAACTTTCAAAATCCAAGTGTGTGAATAGCCATGAGGAAACGGACACACAGGCAACTGAGCTTCTTGGTTAAGGTCAGAAACAGGGAGTCAAATTTAAAACTGAAATTCTGAACCTCCTGACATGTAGACCTACGTTCAACCCATACAATAAGTAAGAACGGATATATTTTTCTGTTTTCCCAGCACAAAAGCAATTTCATTATAATGACTACATCAACTCATCCTGATTTCAGATGAGATATCCTAGTCTGGTAATTTATGGAAGAAACATCCAATATCATGATAGTCAATGCCTATTCAAGAGGAACCTCCTTTTTCTTGCAATTCTAAATCCAGGGAAATATCTGTTCCTAGTGGTGATATTAGAAGAGAAGAACTGATAAAGACACAGAAAATTATAGGTTTTGCACAATGCTGTGTTCCATCTACAATGAAATGGTAACAGAGTAGTAGGAACAACAATGTATTTTGTGTTTTGGGAGGCAAAACTTTTGTTGAGTCTGTGTGGGACTTAATGTTTTAATTTTTCTATTAAAATAGTTTTTGTCAAAGGGGAACTGCAGATAGCGCAACAACAATGGTAACAGAGTGGAAGGAGACATTAATTCCTTGTTGCACTGTCTATACAGCCAGATCATTCCTGATTCTCCCCAAAACTGGATCGAACAAACACTTCTTTTCTTTTTTTTCCCCTTTTTCCCCCCTTTTTTGGTGATAAGTCATAAAATCAATAACCTGACTACTGAAATACCCTTGAAACTAGTAATGATGTACCAGGATAGTTTTACTATTCCAAATGTGTGCCATACCAAAATTACTGGTATTACCAATATTAGAATGTCAATAATACTTATCCTACAGCATACTCTGAAGAATCCATTTAACCCAGTATGGCCTAGCCAACCTCGGCCCCTCTCTTGCATTGCTAAACCCCATTCTGAAATTGGACTCCACTCCTGCTCTTCAGCTGAAGACACTCCTAACCAGCAAGGTGCTGGAGCAGAGTAGAGCTCTGTGATGTGGGATCACTGTAGATTTATGTTCCCTGGAAGGCAGTGAAAGAGAGGCTTGTGCTGGAAAGGGGGATCCTGTGCATGAAGAAATATTGAGCAAAATAATGGTTCCCAATATCATCTTGGCACGAAACTCTACTATAGGGTGGAGAGCTCAGGGACAGCTGCTTCTTCTTTCTTTCCTCACAGGATTAGATTAGATTAGATTAGATTAGATTAGATTAGATTAGATTAGATTAGATTAGATTAGATTAGATTGGAAGAAAATAGAGCATAAACATTAATCTTATCCCCCACTCTGCAAGAATCGGTTGTATGTAAATAAAATGCCAGCAAAAATCCTCCTGGCCAGTTACCTTGGAAGTAACATGAAATTAAGCCTGTCTGCTCTGTCTCTCTCTGCTTTGTACAGCTCTGTCCTCTCCTCCACCAAGTGTTCCAAGTTCCGGGAGTACAGCTGTAGACGCCGGATCAGGGTATCCATGTAGCTTTCATTGGTCTGGCCATGGAAATTACTGCAAATAACAGAATTACACAGGAGTCAAGAGGAAAGACTGATAGATGTACATTGTTAAGAGCAGCTAAAAAGAGGCAAAAAAGCAGCAGCAGAAAACTTGTCCAGTGTTTGACTTCCCTGTAGTTAGAATGCAAAGTGCCTCAAGTGCATCATTCTTTTGCTTGCTTGGAGGCCTTACGTAGATGAATTGAAAGTCTGTAATCCACACTTGTCAGTTGGAGCTGGTAATTCTTAAAGCACCTTTCAATCACCTAACCCTGCTAATACTGTCAATTCCAGATTACCTTAGGTAACCCAGGAACATTCATTTGTAAAAGTAAGTGAGAAGCTCAGATTCTGAGAGGAAGCTAAAAATAGTAGGTAGAAAATTGCACATAATGTTTAGATAGGGACTTCAGGAGAAGAATTAAGACAATTTGGGGCTGTTTAGACTACCGAAGAATACAGTGGAACAATGAAAAGGTCCAGGGCTAGTTTTACTCACAGAATCCTGCAGACTACTAACCCCTGGAAGCAGAAGTGTGGTACATGAGCCACTCAAACCCCTGTTTGTCTGGGCAGCCTGCACTCACCAAAGCTGTCTGAAAGTACTTGGGACCAGGCCGACTGGAAGAGTCAGATTAGTATTGTATCCAACAGGATTTCAAAATCACTCTTACTTTAAACAAATTTTGTATCAGGGATGCATCATCTTAGGCTCACATGAGAAGAACACCATATTGCATACGACAAGAGGCAACCTCTTTGCTTTTGTAGGATGGAGGCTTAGGAACTGAACCAGGAAGCCTTTATATTCAGCTGCAGAAAGGTTATTCAGCTGATACATTGTTATGCATAGAACAGCTGTCCTGCCCATGTAAAGTGCAAAATGGTGCTGTTGGGGTTTGTTGATGGGGAGAGCCTTAAAAACGGGGAGCAATGTCCCAGGAGAAGTGATTAAAAGCTCACGGGTTGGTCATTGGAATAATTAATTCAGACCAAATTCTGAAGGAACAGTGCAGCATTGTCTAGGTGAAAGGCCTGTGTAACCCCAGAGGGTTAATCCAGCTATGACCCTTATTATTTTCCCACAACTTTGTACCACCAAAGACTTGTAATTAATACTTCTTGTGAGTTACAACTCAGCATTTCTAGTCAGCTTAATTTGGGACCATCCAAACTTTCAAATCATCATTCAAACATCTACGTGCATTCATTTACCAAAACTTAAATTACATGAGTCACTATCCAACTCTTGGCTAGAGACAGGGAGAGAATTGCTCGATTGGTTTAAATCCCTAAATATTCAGCTTGCTACTTTCATAATGTACCAATCTGAGGTATCATGATCATCTCACCCTCATTCAGCTAGTAAATTGTACACAGGTGTACATAACATATGCACATGCTCACCTACTTTTCTGCCAAAGAATAAAAGAGGACCTAAGTGAAGACACTAGGGTTTTCCGCTGACTGAATCACAGTCACATCAAATTACACACTCAAAAATATGAGCTTTCTAATATAGGTGGAGTTTGGAGCATTTTTAAAAAAGCCCCTGCTGCTCACCTGAATATTTTAGCCAGAGTACACTCAATTTTCCTAAAGTCAGGCCTTTTCTCTGGATCTTCCTCCCAGCAGCTCTTCACTAGTGTATATACCTTCAAACAAAAATTTAAGGAAAAGTCTATCTGAGTAATGGATATAGACAGAGAGTAGCGCTAAACAGCACTATTCTATTAGGGAATTTCTGGTTACTCTTGACTAGCAAGATATTAAATTGTGTGACTAACTGTCTTGAACCTATAGTTAGAACACTCATTGCAGGATCTTAACTCTGTGATGACTAGTGACATGATCTTAACTTGAATTTGCAATACACAAATGAAAGGCAAGTAAATGGATCCAGTCTTGCAGACTGGTCTCAGACACAGTTACTGACATGGTGGTAAATGCTGTGGTAATTACATTTCCAATATCCCATGTTTGGGATTTTTGTGAAACTGGTGATTCAGTCAAAAAGAATGGGGTTGATTGTTGAATATGTGAATATCTACAATAGAGACATTTTCAGCTATACAAGAAGCCATCGGGGCTATATCAGTGAAGAGAGGTATACTTGAGATGTAATTCATCCCATCTCAAGGATATCTAAAATAGGTCAGAAGAGTAGCATCACAAGTGTCTGTTTCTTTCCAGTGAAATAATTTGCCTGACTTGTATTTCACATTGCTGGTAGCAACTATAGAATGCAATTTCTTCCCACAAGTTAGGGAATTTGGCATAAAATGCGTAGCTTTCGCCTTCCCATGATCATAGGCTTTAGTTTGGCCAGGACTTCCACTCTTCACCCAGAAAATGGCTTCATTAATTATTAGCTTACTTCCATCTGGTTTTCTCCCACTGTTTCCAAGGTCAGGTCTGGTCGGAAGGGCTTTGCTCCTTTGCCATTCTCCACTCTGTAAAGTTTCTCTAGTACACAAAAAAGATCAAAGTTTCAAACAAAAATGTGTAAGCAGTCTATGATGTTACAAGGTTCTGTACAAACAGAAGTCTTGACAACAGTTCCCTCATTTTGATGTGAATTTCAACTTTGGAGCTTTTCTAAATATATGGCACAAGACCAAAACAGGTTGGCTTGAAGGCCCCTGAAAGCAAAATGAATAGAAATGTACATGAGTATTTATTGGTCATGGTAGACATAGTTATGGCACATTCCCAAATAAATGTTGGGCATTATTAGTGTGCCTCTCAGCATGAAGTATAATTATAGTAAAATACAATGTGAAAAGCCCATTGCAACTTGATCAAGAGTGTGGAGACATACGCTGCTCATTGGAGCAGTTCAAATCATCCTGCAGATGCTTAACTTCCTTAAAACTAAGCTCTTAATATAAATGGGTTAAAAGCATTGCATTTGTTAACTCATTTGTACTCCTAGTCATTTAAACCCATTCTATGAAAGTTATTTGGACTCTGAACACATCAAAATCAGGCTGCATTTGCATAACTCAAGTACAGTAAGAGAGAGCTAAAGCAAAAACCTCTTCCTTTGTCTTTCTCCTGCAGACTTCAAGAATTCCAGGGGAAGGGGGGTGTTTAAAAAAGAGAAGTAATTTTTTACCTCTGGAGTAAAGGAAAATTGAAAGGGATTTGTGAATCAGAAGTGATTATTTTTATTAATAATGTCTGATTATATTTGGGATATAATTTTACTGAAGGAAGCATATAACGATAGATGCCTAAACATGCCCAATGTGCATGATCACCCCAAAATGATACAGCAGCTTCTAACTTTTTGGTACAGAAATTACAGACTAGAGAAGGAGCAGGAAACTTGAGTCTCCCAAGTGCTAGAGTGGAGAAACTGCTGAGAAGTCTTCTGTGGGCTAAGAGACAAGAAGTTCTGTGTAGAGCTCATGTATGCAGGAGGTATGTGCTGGATTTCCATGCTTGGACACACACCTGAGAGAGGAAGTAACAGCACCTATTAGCAATACTGCAATTAGCCAGTGACAGAAAGTAATGGAACAAGGAGGCAGCTTGAACTGAGCATTGGTAGGTGGCAAGATTTCACAGTCTTCACCAGTGAATGAGCTGTTTCTGCAGAAGAGTGGAGTAACCAGATGGGGAACAGCCTCTTGCAGAGATGTCAGTGAAGAGGACTATGACCTACTTACTTCTGTACATTAGAAATCCGGTTCTGTATATCTGTCATGGGACTTCTTCTCTCTCATTAGCAGCAATATTATTGTACATTAAGTTGATTGATACATATTTTCATGTTGAAAAAATTGGCTCACTGAGTAACTGAAAGTAGAGTTTAATTTTTCTAGGTTGGTGGATGGAGCTCAGGTATGTTTTTGGGTTTTCTTAAGTCTGAACACAGTCTTTACTGCTGTCATTTAATCTTGGAGAAGCAGTTATATCAGTTGTCCTGAAATATCAATATCATGTCTTCTAATTTGCAAAGACTAACTTCTGATAGCCTAGCTATTGAAAGAATTTCTCTTGTGACTTAAAAACCAAATGATTCAATTCTAACATACAACAGGGACATTTCTTTGTCCATTACCACTGACTAATTTGGTACTTTCCCCCCTTTTTTTATCTTGGATATTTGTAACTTAATGGTCACCCCAAGTGGGAGCTAAAGTCTTCCAAAGTTAGATGATGCCACAAAGAAAATGCAGAAGTGTTTGAGTAAGTATGGTTCACTGTCTTGCTCATCTTGGCTAATGAATGAATCAGGCATTTAAATGAGGAGCCACTTCAGCAATATGTAGTAAAACGAATTCCTTTCTGTTACATGAAATTTGATGAACTCATGAAGACATTTTACTCAACTTGCATAAAGAAAAATCAAAAACAATACCAGAAGCCATTAGACCAGCAATATATATCTTAGACATCTAATAATGCTTTTATGGAAGAAAAGGTTTTGTGGAGAAAACAATCTCCTCAGTGAATGGAAAATGTAACATTTCAGCTGAAATTTACAAAGCAGATTATTTTTTTAAGTTACAGTAGACCCAGACTTACCAAACGGATTTCACGCCTAGTAAATTTATTGTTGTCTTACCTTACATGCTAACAGGTAACCATCTCCAGCAACATCACTTAGGTGCTGTTAGATACCTAGCTTAGGTGCTACAAATTCTTTAAATTGCATGGATTAGCCTCATACTGTTTGAAAGAGACAGCCTTTCCAAAAGGACGGAATACACTGTTAAGATAGAGTTCAAAGATAAAACAAGGAACCAGGTTCTGACTATGACAGCCAGGGTCAAACACAGAGCAGTGAGAATGCCACCACATCTCAGAAAAGCCAAGAAACACTATGTCTGAGGCTAACTTAATAACCATTAACACAACACAGAAAGACTGCAACTGCTCAACAAGCAGTTAAAATAAGTAGTTTGCTATGGATTTGCTTTACAAGTCAAAATGAGGAAGGTAGGACATTGCACTTTCCTTTCTCCATGTTGGTAATATTTGTAAAATTCTTGCATTCATAAGGATTGTGCCTGCCTCTTCTCAAGAAATAGAAATAGAAAGGCTTTTTTTTCTCTGCCTTTTATTAAGCATGGAATCCTGAAGAGTTTGAATGAATTCCTGAAGGGGAACAGCCATTTCTAATCTTCATTAGATCTACATTTATATTATAGAGTTGGTGATGTCAAAAGCTGTGTTTCCCCAAATATGAACACAGATTTGTGATAATGTAGGATGATGAACATGCCCCAGAAATTATTCTCAAATGTGACTCAGTAAAAGAGCTATTAGGCTGTCAAGCTACTGCTCTAGATGTTTTAACAAATGTGAGGTGGATCTAACAGAATGACTCAGAGGTAAAGGCAATGTCTAAATTTGTTGTTAGTAACTGTTGTTAGTTGCTAGGAAAATCCCAAACCCACACACGTTTCTCTGTCTGTTCTAGTATGTAATAATGCCTGGATTCTGGGAATTTGAATTGACTGGGCTGGATAGGGGTGGATATTGTCCTGGTTTTAGCTAGGGTAGTTAATTTCTTTTCAGAAACTGTTAGTGTGTTGTGTTTCGAATTTGGAATAAGAATAGTGTTGATAACACACTGATGTTTTGGTATTTTGCTAAACTGTGTTTATCCTAAATCAAGGACTTTTTTAAAAATTTGTCTCAGGTCCCCTGCCAGTGAGGGGGTACACAAAAGAAACTGGAAGAGAGCACAGCTGGGACAGGTGACCCAGACTGACCAAAAGGATATTCCAAAGAACGCCAGAGAACATCATGCCTGACATATAAACTGGAGGAAGTTACCTGGAAGGGAGGATTATCTGCGTCCAGGAAGGGGGAGTCTGGTATCAGTCAGCAGGTACTGAGCAATTTCATTGTTCTCACTTGGTTTTCTCTTTTTATTATCACTAGTACTATAATTTATCATTACTATTGTATTTTACTTTATTTTCAATTATTTAACTGTTCTTATCTCAACCTGTAAGTTTTACTTTGATTCTCCTCCTCATTCCAGCAGGGGGAAGGATGGTAGAGAGGGGGGTTTGAGCAAGTGGCTGCATGGTGCTTAATTCCCAGCTGGCCTTAAAACCACAACAGCCACTCAAAAACAATGTCACAATACAGGGTTTAATAGATGCACTACAGGAGGAGATGATTTTTCTGACAGAAGTTAAATTGCTAAAGTTAATTATAACCAGCTTGAATGAAGTCTGAATTGCCAGTTTTTAAATGCCAACTGTTCTTGTGTCATGCAGCTGAGCTTTTGTTGTTCTGTGTTGACAATGCTGATTTATGCTGCCTAAAATAAATGGCATATTACATGTTGTTTACAAGTCAAAATAGAAAAAAACTTTGAGGCCTTTAAATGTTACAGTAAGTCTGGACAGCACTGTATAATGTTAACTTCTGTAATGCTGTGCTCCAGGTGAGAAGGGAAGAGAAAGGGCAAGAAAACCCAATGCAAACTTTATTTACAAAAGAAGTAGGGACACTTGCCCCCTCAGTGAGATCCTTCAAACAGGCTTTTCATTCACCACACAGAGAAAGGAGCAGCTGTTCAAGCAGTTATCTGAGACAGTGCCTTTCACAAAACATGGAGAATAGGCCAGTTACAACCATCCCAGAAGGCTGCAATAGAGTAGAAATCTGTGGAATTACCTCTGTTGTCCCAGCAGTGGCTGGTGTAGAACGTCTCTCTGCGTAGGATGATTTCTTGGGCAATGATCCCGTAGCCGTACACATCACCCTTCTGAGATACATCAGCATGCCGGAGATGCTCAGGAGCTGTCCACAGGTCTGAAGATCCAGATGGCAATGCAGGATGATGTAAAGGGGAAAAGAGAGAAGTAATTGCAAAAAGGTGATCCTTTTCAGATCATCCACTGGCTATAATGATATTGCCTTTTACTCTTTTTATATCCAATCCAGAAGCCCACTGGTATTGTGTATTTCCTACTTCAGCATTTTTCTTGAGAAGCTGACATCAATACAGGTTAGATAAACCTCTGATGTAGTTTTCAATTTTCTGGGATTTGCTGACCCTGCTACTTTCCACTGTAGATGCAGAGTCTTACACCTTCAGAAAAGCTATTTTTATTGGCAATGAACTTGCCTTTTTTAGCTATGTTTCACAGGCTTCTTAGAAATAGCCTATGTATCTGGATAAGACCAAAGAATGGCAGTGCTATAATAAAAAAATCCTATGCCACAAATTATTGAGATAGGAGATACAAGGAGTTTTTTATACACAGTGTCTGATAAGAACACTGCAATATTTCCCAAAGGCCTTGATATCATGAAGCTATTGAAATAATTCTCAAGTGCTTTTGAGTCTGACATAGTATTACCTGCTCATAACTACAAAATTGCTTTCTACAGAAATTATTAATCTGTATTTCTAGTGCAATGAGCACCATTATACCTCAAAACCAGAATGCTGCCATGGTACAACAGCTGTGACATGCTGTTGACATACCATAACAATGACCTGAACACAGTGACCCTGAAGAGAGTGTTATGATATTAAGCTGTAAGATCCAGCCACAATGAATCTGTGGATCTCTTGTGAAACAGTAACTAAAATGGAGAATGAAAAGAACATTTATGTTCAGTGCACTTTTCTTAGTCCTTTTTTATGTTCTTATTGGTACTCTTGAGTATGTTTGTGTCTGAATGTAAAAATTTTCTCCAAACTGGTTGCAACCAGTTTCTTTTCAGGTCATATGCTGCAGTTACAGCACAGTGTTGTGCTTATTATACCCCAAGCTCTACTCTACAGATTCATAAGACATCATTTCAGATGGGCTCATCTTTTCACTCCAGGTCAAGTAAGAAGGAAAAGATGAGTAGAAAGGAGTGTCCTATATTACAGAAATATTCTATGAATGTGAGGTGAACAGAAAATGTAGAGAAAAGCTATTAATATTATTCCAATCTGGTTGAGCATATATTACTAGATTCCTAAGTAAGGAATAAGAAACAGAGTTATCATCACATATCAATACAAATTTCTTCAAGGATTATCAGAGTCATGTCTGTTAATGTTTAAATGATATCACTGAGCATGGTGGTAACACACGTATCTAATCAATTACAAAATTTATGGTCAATTAACTCCTTTTTTTCTTCACACAGTTTCAGTACTACTGCTGAAAAAAGCTGTTTGGATGAAGGACTTGGATACTGAAAATGTTTCTAACATCTCAATCACAGGTGAAATCTCTGTTTTCTAAACTAAAAGCTGAATATTCATATTTCCTTCCTTCTCACACTGCCTAATTTCTTTCACTAGCTGCTAGTAATTCTTCCATTGTGTTATTTAAGTTAAAAGGATATAATGGCTGCTATAATATGAATCAAAGTTGCATTGTTTTGTACTGTGTACAAGATGTAATTAGACCCTACTGGTCTATGAAGATAAGAAAATTCCACTGGGTTGGAAACCATGAAGGAGAGTCCAGTCGGGATTTTTTTTACCTTTCCTTGGAGGCAGAATTGAATTACAGCCAAAATCAGTGATCTTCACTACCATGCGATTGTCTACTACACAGTTTGTAGATTTGAGTCGACCATGGACTTCAGTTTTGCTTGAGTGCAGGTAAGACATCCCCTGTGGTTGAGAATAAAAGAGAAAGAAAACACACTACATGTGAGACACACAGCTGTTACCAAACTCTCCAAGAATGTGAATATTAGCATAATATCTGTGCAAGTAATTAGATGGACTTCATCTGCTATAGATATGCATAAATCACAACTCCCTTTCATATTATTGTTTTACAAAGGAGACTTTCCAAGGTCTTAGGAACAGTCAATGTTAAGAAATGAGGAAGTGGGTCATGTCATGGGAGGCCGTCCTTCCTCTCAGTCAACAACAACCTGACACAGCATCTTGGTTTTGTAAATATTAGAACACAAGTAATTAAGGCAATGTATTTCCTCCCACAAAAGTTTTAATTTCACTTGCAATAAGTGTTTTTGGTAAATTTAAAATAGATTTCTTGGAATGTCACACAAAGTGCTTCCAACAGACACAAGAAGTGTGAGAGGAATTGCTCCTTATGTCTGTATCATCATTGAAGATCACCACACCAGACCAGAGACATTACTTGAAACATTGCAGCGAATCGTCTAACTGCAAAGCAGAAGGCTCCAGAGCAGTCAATGCAGAGAGTGTCAGATGATGCACTAGGGCTTAGATCAGACAGAGGATCAGACTAGACAGACATAAAGGTTTCTGCTGACCTGACTGTTTATGGTTTTCTCTGTACAAGGCAATACCAGCTCTCCATGAGCTAAACTTGAAGTGAGCATGAGGTCTGGCCAATGCAGTTTCATCTTTATTTCCTGAGATTCAGACTCCTGACTCACAACACACACAAGCATACAGAAGTGTGTAGCTTGCCCCTTTTTACTCATCACCTTTGAAATTCTCTGATTTAGTCTAAGACACTCAAGCACAGTGCAATACAAGAGAAGGGGCTAGCACTGAGGCACAGCAGGAAAAGAACATTATTAAGTGGGTGTCAACTGAAGAAGGGAGTAGGTATGCTAATTTGTACCCTCTTGCTATTATTTATTCTGTTTCATCTCACTCTTCAGAACTACTTAAACTCACACCTATTTATAACCTACTCCTGGTTGTTTTTCTTCCTATAGTCCTCTTTTCTTTGTGCTCAGTATATGAAATGCAATCTCAATCCTGTGGAAGCTAGAACAGCTATGTCATATCTGTTCAGTTTCTTTTCTGAACCATCTTCCACTTAGGCTCCTACATGTATAGCTCATCCTTTTGTATAACTGGTAGATAGAATCTCATCAGGGTTATGTGGCTCATGTGGTCATGATACACTGTATGACATGCTGAGTTTTCTTTTCAAATACTCGGTTACCCATAACTGGGAATGGATCAGCAAATGTTACAAGAGATCACTGAGATATGAACTTAGTTTTGGGCAGAGCAGACGTATGTCTGAGACACAAACAGCCTGCAAAGGATGCAATCTCTGGAGAATGTTGTTGGACTGGTTATCCAAGACCTATCTAGACCATGCCAAATTCACAGAGATTATGTGCAGACTATACCCAAGGAACACATTTCTTGATTAAGCAGCTTTTAGCATGCAGCCCTGATGGCACTATGCAGGATGTTTTTCCTGCTTTAGGCCCTATTTCCTCCAGCGGTGCCTTCTTCCAGCTCCTGCTTTCATTAGCCACAAAATCTTCCCATTACTGAAGCAGAATTCCCAATTAGTATCAGCATCAAATGACAGGCAAAGGTAATTTAGATTTCCTTACCCCAAGGCTTTCTTGTTAACAATTTCTGGAGGCAAAGGTCTTGTAGAAGTACCTGATAAAATTTTCCTCTTTCCTACCCACTATCCTATGCACCTACCTGAAAACACAGAACCTATTAAAAACCCACAATGTGATTTTCAAAATTTATAATGATTTCCACTACAGTAGTTCCAAATATTTGAACATTCTTGTAACCTTTGCTCTGGAGCTCTGAAGCTTTAGTTCTGACTGACAAACCTTTTCCTGGCACAATGCAAGAATATTACAGTCCCTTGCACAATATCCTGCAGCAGCCACTTATTTAATAAATAGTATTGCAACGACAGTGTATGCACTAATAACTACAAGCCTTGATTACTGCAATTCCCTCTTAGCAGACTTTTCATCAGAGCTCTTTGGTCACGTGTCCAAATCCATGTAGTTACAAGGTGGTCCATCAATCCTAGAGGCAGCTACAATAGCAAAAAAGAAAGAAAAGGCAGGGGGGGAAGTAAAGAGAGTAGATTTAGGGCTTCCTCTTTGGGCACCCCACCTTCTCTATTGAACTAGAGACTGCTCCAAGAATAGCCATCACTTGGCTGTTTGCTCCAGGGAATACAGGTGACCCAACCTTTGTTCAGAAACAGATGCAGCAGTTTCTCGTGCAAGCATAGTACGAGGACTGTTTGGGCCATGGTAAAAGCAGAATGTACAGCAGTGGTGGAGTGGAGAGGGAGAAGCATCTCAAAAGGAAGGCAAAGGAACTGCTACACCTGGTCATAGGTATTTAAACAGCCTGGAGAGCTGCAGCTGGACTTGAAAAGGATGGATACTGATGTGAGAGGAACTGGAGTTAAGAGGCCGTGAAATTACTTCTTTAAAAAGAGAAGCCATTCAAGTAAATATAGACAGGGTGCTTGAAGGTTTAGAAGATATGGTTTGGAAAAAGCAATACTAGAATTTCATGGAATTGTGTAGGTCCCAGAAGCTTCACCATAGTATCAAGTCAAGGAATAGGAGAGGTTGGTAGATCATCCAAACGACAGTCATTTTCCTGATATTCCTAGGTACATACAAGTTTTCATGAAGAGTTTGTGAACCATCTCTACTAACACAGCTAGTAATGCTCAGGAGCCATTCCACATAACAGATGCTGTGTGCCAATCCACCTTCAGATGCCATGTCCCCTTTACCAATGGTACAGCAAATGACTGGCTGTGCAGTCTCAGTACAAATGCAGTGCTTGAGCATTTGGTCACTCCCTTCAGAGGGACTGGGATTTCTCTTTCCTCATAAATGGAGACAGTACTAATCATTATTTTCTAAGGAAACATCTGATGGTGATCTGAAGGTGCAAAGGGTTAAAAAATACCCTGGGTTTTGATATGTTTTAAGGAGGAAGGGAAACTCCTCTGCTGCTATTTAAAATGAAACTTTAACTGAACGTTAACTGAACTTGAAAATCATTAACAAGACCAACAAACTGTGACAATTTGGATTAAGGGGGCTTTAATAAAGCACAAGATTTTCAATATCTCTTTAGAGCAGACACAGTGGAGTCATTCATCATGGAGACCAAATCTGAACTGGTGCATAGAGGGAGACAGGAGGACTGTCCAACTGCAAACCAGCAATAGGAGGAGGAGAGCTGCTGAGCTCTAGCAAAAAAGTAGAGGGGATTCTCTACGTTATCTGTAGAGGTATAATGAATTATTACACCAGTGAATTACAAAGGGCCCTTACCTACTAGCTAAACAGTTTCAAGTCTCTAATGTAGAACAGAATTTCCTTTACTGTGCATATTGATTTTTTTCCTACCACAAAGACCTAAAAAGCAAAGAGCTGTTGAAAGCTGCTGAAAACCAGCCTCGGTTTCTGTAAAAGATTAATTTTTTCCCTCTCAAACTGCTTGAAATGGATAGCTGTAGTGATAAACTACAGTTTCTCACTCTAGTGAGAAAATCAGGATGGTACATAAACAGTTTGTTTAGAAAAAGTTGATCACATCTCTGGATGTAGATTAGAATAATCCTATGATTTGAAAAAAATACAGTTTTGCTCTGTATGTTTTACCTGAGGCCACAAAGCAGTGTGCTTTACAGAGCTTGTGACTGCCTAAGCCCAACTTATCAGAGCCACTGGTCAGCAGACTGTAACCCTCTGATCTTTTGGCCACATTTTTTTGGGGTATACTTCATTTGTTTATTTATAAATAGCCCCAAACTAGTTCTGGCCCCTATTTCCTCCTTCAGTCTGAAAGCCACTGGCTTCTCCTGCCTTGGACACCTGTCCCCAGAGGAGAAAAGACTGGAAGGGCATACAGCTCTATGAAATAAGAAGACCTTGAGAACTACACTCCTCAGAGGATCAGTTTTGCAAGACAAGACAGGTTGATTTACATTGTACTGTCAGCAGTCCACTTACCTTGGCAATATCATACATGACAGAGATTTTAAATTCCCAGTCCATGAACGTACCATCAGGGTAGGATATTTTATCATTTAAAACATCCTGTCAAGAGAAAAACAGTTTTTTAGGGGAAAAGCAGAAGATGAGATATGGGTATACAAATTGCTTGCCTTTCAACGAGCAACTTTGTTTTTTATATAGAGTACATGCACTAGAACAGAAGTTGACTCAAAAAGTAGGGAATATTAAATATATATTAAGTTTATACAGAGCTAGAAAAGTGGGGACTACAGAAAAGAGGGGTTTCTGCAATTAAAAACAGGTTGTGAATTTGGTCTTCAAAACAAGTCTTTATTAAAACAAAATAGCTGAGAAACAAATGGTCATGTTGTGCAAGAGAAAGGGGGAGGATTTTCCATGTTTTGTGCTCACAGTCCATTTCCTATCAATTAACTCCTAGCCTTACCAGTTCAAAGTAAACTGTTGCTTTATCTTTGCCTGCCAGTCATTTACAGTTCTTTCAGCCACAATGACATCCATTGATAAAAGTAAACTTCCATGAGTATGCCAATTTACCAGAAAATAACTTAGAGGGAGAACAATTATTTTGCTGCCTTGCTGTGAGTTTGTTCCAGAGACCACTGCTACTCATGACAGTCTTTATATGATCACAGAAGCAGAGACAATATATGCCCTCAGAAGAGCTGATGATTATCACTTCATGATTAGCACTGAAATAATACTGGTAGTAATAAACAGTAAGTCTTTCCATACTTTTGCCAGCATCAATTTACTATTTCTTTTTATAAACAAAAATTAAGGGTTGTTTTCCCTTATAATGGAGAACTTGCCATTTTTCTCCCTTACTAATATGGAATATATCCTTTTTTCTGTTCTTGCACACTCTGTGGTACACAAGCACATCAGCAGAGACAACAGCTACAGATTAGAAAATGAAGAACAAGTTATATCCTATATGCTTCCAATAGGGGACACAATACAAATACTGGCTGTTACTGTGGCCTGGGCCAGTACTTTTCCTTGGCTCCACTTCACCTCATCCTCTTGCTGCTGAGAATCATCAAAGTGACACTGCAGCACCTGGGGAGGGATGGAGAGAACCAAGCAAGGGGGAGAAAACAGAATCAGAAACCTGCCACCACTTGCTCAGTCCATGGCTGCTGCATGAGGGTCAAAGACACAGAGATGGGGATTTCTTTCCTTACTTTGAAATTTGATAATTTGGGGGTAGAAGGAGACCTTTAAAATTCTTTACCCGCAGAGAACCTCTTTCGCAGTATTCGATCACCGCAAAGATCATGGTGTCTATCTTCACAGTGCCATAGAACTTGGTCAGGTTGTAGTAATCAATCTGTAGGAGCTAGAGCGGAGACATTTAATGTTTTTAAAAGCAATCATTTTTAGTACAGAAACATAGGAGATGGATATTTGTGTGACATAGCTTTTTATCTCAGGCCCTGATAAGATGTATGAGTTTCCCTTAAACCAGAGTGTGCTAAGGCACTGAGTGAAGTACTTGAAGACATTTGTCATTCCAGGATCTTTTTGATTAGGGAGATACAAGTAGCTGCTGTTGGATACTGCAATTCCAGAGCCCACTGTAGTATCTATTATTGCCTCTCTATCAAACCTCCCAGCTGACCAGAATAGCCATTATGAGTGACAGAATGTTGTGAATCAGTCAGTAAATGAGCAAGTAATAAAAATTTAATGGTGCTGCATGATATTATGGAGTTTGTCCATTTAAATAGACAACTGTAGTTTACTTTGAGGTATTTTTAGAGTTTATTGAATTCACAATATAGCAGTGTTGTGTAATAGGAAAACCGTTCAAAAAAAGATGCAGTACTGCAGCCAAATTAATCACCCATGTTGAAAGAGTCTGTATGCAGAAGTCAGCAGAGAGTAACTTATCTTTAAAGAGCTGCACTTGGCATTCAATAATAAGATTTAACTACAACATTCCACTACTGATGAACTAGTATGATATGAGCCAAAAGAGTGCAGTGCCTTTTAGCATCAGCTATAAAAATTTATTAAGTAAGGCCATATGACAGCACATGGATTACTACATTCCTCCTCAGACTGGCACACAATTCAGACTCTGAAGTGGTGATGAGATCACATAACAAAGATAAAGTTCATCAAGCAATATCCTTTGAGGAACTCATTACCTGTCCACCTCACAAACATGCCCAAGCATATGGCTATGGAGTTGACAGTGGAAAGCAATGATTTCACTCATAGACTCCATCCCACCCTGCTGTGTCCAGTTCCTATGTGCAACAGTTACCTTGTTCAGTTCTATTTTTTGCTTCTCTGAGAAATTACCATCACTGTTTTTGAGATCTTTTAGGATCACCACCTGAAGGAAAAATACCAGTGGGGGAAAAAAATCATAGGTTTAGTACAACAGCAATTAATCTTTCTTTTCCAATAAATGTCCACACAAAGAAATACTTCAGAAACACCTGCTTACTGCTTCACTGTTGGAATTCCAGTTAATCAGCTAATAAGTACTGGAGCTATATTTTCTTCAAAGTATTTAGATCTATCAGTTGTGCAGATTTTAACTCAACAAGAATATACTTCAATCAGGCAGATAGCTCTACTGAATGCATAAGAATTGCCATGTAAATGGCCTGTCCTCCATTAACCTCTTCACCTCTTCAGTACCAAAATGTATCAGATTTCTGGGCCCTGTGTTTATGCTTCTGTACTCCTGGGCTAGGGGTTCATGGAGTCTAATATTTAGCCTTCTGTCAGTAAACAAAATGCATAGCAGCTGATAGGGAACAAATGGCTTATTCCTTCCATAAGAACTAACCCTTTTGCAAGGTTGGGAGAGGTGGAATGACCTCCTCTCAAAAAGTGTTCTCCTAAAGGTGAGGAAGGGAGCATGGACACTGCAGTCAGGTTACCTTCTTGTCATATTTGCCCATGCGTAGTCTCTGGGTGGTGTCATGTCTCTTATCTTCATCAATCTGAGAACAAAGAAGAATAATTAACTTGCAATTATCTCCTACTCCCCACTTGACAGGTCCACAGAGATTAGTAATGTCTGTGTGCCACACAGAGAAGCATAAGCCTCTCTCTAGGGAGGGTCACAAAGTGGGGACATCCATGCCACCCCCAGGCCCTCCACCTGCTGTTTTCATGCTCTTTGGCATTACAGAGTCATAACAAAGCACTGGGAAATAATTTGTAACAGAGACTGGAAGTCAATACCCAGCCCATTCCTCCATCACAAAATGAGCTTTACTGATGGGAACAGGTATATTCTATTAGGGAGCAATAGATGGGGAAAAATCTCTATTTCTTCAATACAGCAACTGTGGGTTGAAAAAAAAACACCAAACACCAAAGTTGACAGATCCTAGTCCTACCAGAGCCATAGGGCGCTGTAGTCAGAACATGCCAAAACCCCAGCATTGATTGTCTTTAGGAGACAGAATCCAAGATCCAGCTTTGGACACTGTACTTCTCTTACCTTTAAACTAACATAACTTGTCTCACTGGTCTCTAGAGGCAAGATTTCCTCAGGTGGTATATGGGACCATTTCTTCCACCGGCGCTCATTATCTCTCCTGTACTTCCTGAAGAACAAGAGAAGTCTTTTGGAATATCCTCCCAGTGAACCGAAACCCGCAACAGGAGATTAGGACAGGGAAGCATCTAGTGTCAGGATGACACAAGGATGGTGTGACAGGTTGATGAGACTTCAGCACAAGCCCTGTGGCTCTCATCCAGTTTTCCAGTTTGAGGATACTCTTTAATTCTCCTAGCTTTGGGACAGCCTAAATGCTCATTCATTCTGTGACAGAACAGAACAGATTTAGCAGAACAACTGCTAGGCAATTGCCAAAGTCTCAGGGGTGGTCAGAAGAATTTAAAGCATAAAGGGCCATCTGGATTTTATATAGTTTTCTCCTCCATGTTATTAAATGTACTTGGAAGAGAGGTCCCACAAACAAATGCAACCCAAAGGAAGTCCTGCCATCAACAGTGGATAGTAAGAACTGCTTTGAATACAATGCTAGGAGAAGGAGGTGCTGAGTGATGAGGTGCCTTTTTGTGGGTGTCCCTTGTGTTCTGCATATTTTGTAAAAATGAGGGAAGAGTCCTTGGAAATGGGAGAAAGAAACTGCTGTCTCTCCTGCAAAAATTCAGAGCAAGCACTGTCTTAGAGAATATAAGCGAATCCCAAGAAAGCTAAAGATGGGTAGTAAAGTGGAAAAATTCTGAAGATTGTTCCAAGACTTATATTTCCATGTATGTATAGGAATCAGAGCTTTTTAGGAGATGTAAGAACACTGAGCCTTGCTGCATCTTCTCCCTTGATTATTAACCTGTCATAACAACACCATGGATGCAAGTACTACTTGACATATACCAGAGTTCACACTAGGGACAACCACATAGGTATGTAAGGTAAGCTAATGAATGGCTCTTCAAGGAGAGATCAAAGGCATTGTCCTAGAGGGAAAACTGTTCAAGGACAAACAAACAGAAAGCCAAAGGGGTTGGTACCTTAGAATCAGCAAGGAGATGATCAGAACTAAAATCACAATTCCTGTGAGTGTAAAGACAGCAATAGTCAAGATCTGTGGGCCTGCAGAAAAGAAAAAATGAAAGATAAACAACTTCATGGAGGATGCTGAAAAACAATATTGTATTTAAGAAATTACTCTCATACAACATGCAAATCACAGTAGCTAACCAAGGATATTTTTTGGTCACATCCAAATTGAGAGTCTTTGGTAAAGTCCAGCACTGCCTTTGGATGACACTTGCCTCTTTCAGTGTGGGATGCAGCATGACCCCGAGCAGTGCAGTCTTACATCCCCACCTGAGGCATGGGCAACCTATGGGGACACCCAGGCAATGGTGCTACTGCATGGGCTCTACTCTTCAGTAGAAAATCAATATGCTATGGAGGAAAATTAATCTGGTGGCAGCACAAAGCCAGTAAAGTTTCCTTGGAAGCTGCCAGGAGCCAAACAGTTTGAAAATCATTGTTCAGGCATCTGAAGACTTAGACCCAAAAACCACAGAGCACACAAGGGTTCTAATCCTGAGCACACAGACAGGATGAACAAGGCTGGGAACTGACTAATGTTTTCATGTTGATTGTCTTACTGTGGAAAAGCAAACTGAAGCTCTCTCGTGTCTGTTCTTGGAGCTTGGGGGTACTGGGAAGGAAAACTGGCAGCCACCAACTTCCTTTGAAGAATAACGGGCCATTATCACAGAGCTTCAGCTGGTGGTCACATGTCTAGAGTGAACCTACTTCACTGAGCAAGTGTCTCAGGCAAAAAAGGCAGAGGAGAATCTAGTTTTGCAGATTGCCATGTTGATTAAGGACAGTAAAAGAGCTGAATTATTCAGCCTTGCTGAGCCTAATATACTTCTGTCTGTGCCCAGAAACAGAAATGAAGACACACAAAAAAATGATAGTGTAAAAATTAGTAAATAAATAAAAATCAAATTTACACACTCTAGCTGCCTTCAGAATCAAGCAGCAATTGAGGAGAGATTTTCAAGATACCAATTTTTGTGCCTGCATCTGACATGGGATTCAGTTTATTAACTCCTCTGGATTTTTGACCCAGATTTCTGCTTTGATTTTTCTTGTTCTGGGTATCACATCTCCCCACATTCTTTCAGGATGCTCATCAGTCTAAGGGCCTCATGGTAATTTAGTATTAGTCTGACGCTCTCTGATGAAAACCATCAGTACTATCGTTTTCCTCCACAAGTTAAGCCACCACTATAAAATGAGAGATAAATGAGAATGGGCAAAGACACTTTGCATGAAAATTGTCTGAAATGTCAGGTTTGTGAATTGTGGCATGCAGCTTTAATAAACAGATTAGAGTTTCTCATGGAAGTGCTATGGGACCGTAATTTCCCTTTCCTGAGGTTCTGCTACCACCTTCTGGCTCTCAGTTTTACAACAGGCAGAGGGAGAGTGCATCACTGGTCCTCTAGAACCAGAAACGTTTGTGTATTGATGATCTTATCCATGTTTAGAATGAGGTTTTAAACTTTATGAATAAGAGGAAAATATGGGTGAACCCCCGTTTTTTTCGTGGAATACTGGGAGAAAGGTAGGCAGCAGAACTGGGTCAGCTGTTCTCAGTTACAGCTTAGGAAGGAGCAGGGCTCTCTGGTTGTCTGTGTTGTTCACCTACCTGGAGGAAAAAAGATATTCCAGGTTGGAAAGTTTTGACTGGCTTTAGCAAGGCACAGTGATTACTTAAACTTTGACCATTCTCGTTTTTGGGGGGGATATATTTATTTAGAATCACATTGAAGGAAGGTTTACTTTTTAAAATGTGAAAACAAAATAATCAGGTGCTGTTGGGAGGCAGTTTTACTTTTTTACTTTAGTTTAGTATGGCTTGGTGACAGTGTCAGGCTTCAGTTAAGTACTAGATGTTAAGCCACTGACATTTGTAGATATGAGCTTTCTGTAATTCTCTTTCCCCCTTGTGCAGCAGATTCAAACAAGGACATACTGAAGGGAATATTTGAAAGATATTTCAGATCCACTGACAATAGCATGTTATGGGGCCCAAGGGATGGATGAGACTGGGACTGGAGCAATATCAAGAAGACAAGAGTGAGAAAGCACAAAGGTCATGGACCTAATACAGGGAGACCCTGTGGCTGATGTGTGCAGTGCTGTCTCTGCACAGATAGCATTCATGGTCATACCAAGGGAGAACAGAGATTTGACCAGAGACGAAAAACAAAAGCTCCACTGAAATCTCTTTGCTCTTCCCAGAACTAACTTGAGTCTTATCAAAGCTGCTGCCTCCCTTCTCCTGGTAACTCCCATGGGTCCCTGGCAATAAACCACTACTCCTTCCTCTCTTATGAGGGATAAAGCCTAATTTGAGGGCATCTGATTTACTTTACTGAGGAATAAAAATATTTAAATTTTACCACCTTACTGTGAATGGACTCTTAGTTAGCAGAAGGTGTTTATCTCTCCAGTTATGCTTTGCCTATTCCCTGATGGAGGCAAGAAATACAGCAAATTAATGGGACGCCTTTAGCAGAGACTTTTAACAGCAGCATCTCTGGATTCTCACTGATGGAATGACTCAGGTGAACACTAACCCACTGTGCACTAACCCTTGCAATTACTGTCACTGCAATAATTTTTATTCTGCATACCACACCCTGAAGCATATGCCCTTCCATTGCCAGTCATCATGTGGCAGCAGTCTTAAATGGGGAAACAATCTCAATCTGATCAGACTGACAATGCTGTACTCACGCTGAATAACAAGGGACTTAATCCATTCTATCCAGGAGTCACCAAAAACTCAAAAGGAAAGAAGGCGGTGATTACTGAGATTTTAGATTTAAAGTTTGGGTGTAAACAGAGCCATAACCTAGTTTCCCATGGTCCTTCTTCAAAGGAGTCAGCTCTTCTCAGAGCCCTCTGAACCTGCAAAGTGCTGTGTCCTCTCCCCAGTTCCCTACAACAAGGATAAAGTGGCAAGCAGAAGCCACCATGCTCCATCAGATACAGAAATGCAGAGTCAGATAACTCATCATAATCTTAATTCTGCTGCCTTTCCTGAACAGTCTTTCAAGCACTTCATACCACTACCATCATCTAGTAAAGATTATTCGTTTGGGGGTGACTTCTTCTGAAATACCCCATGGTATTCCCCAAAATCACTGGTACAGTACTGAGTTTTCAAGAGACTTAGTATTAGCACCAACACAGAAGTAAAGGTTTTGAACTGGACTGGAGGCAGAGAATATGGGGGGATTAGGCAGGAGAAGGGAAGATGCTGTTCTGCACCCAGCTCCTAGCATCACTGGCTGGGGGCAGTGTGAAGGTAGCACGCTACACACACAGTGTGAAGGTAGCAGGTGGATCTCAGGCCTGTGTGACTTGTTTTAAAAGAGGTAGGTGGTAGGTTTAATGGGTGTCTCACCAGTGCCTGGAGAATCACTGGGCAGCTTGTGGTTCTTCCAAATAAAATCCGGACTGTTAGTCGCCTTGTACGTATCATTGCTTTGAGTGTTGAAATACAGAAGAGGTTTGAACTATGGATGGGAGGAGGGAAGAAATGCAGTCAGCAGCTGTGTTCTCCCTCTTTTGTCCCTTGCTTCAGACTACCCTTAATAAATGTATTGCCCAAACTCAAATTAATTTTCCTGCTGCAGTGGTGCATTTCACAGTGTAGCCATATGTTTGGCTGCCATATTCTTTTTCATTCCTCCCCTCCCTCTGAAAATAAGTTTACCAATCCCACAAAATACCAGCTGCACTTAATTTACTGAATCACCTGATTACATCAATCCTGTCAGTCTCCATCACACCTCACATGACCCCCTTCTGGCATGCACAGAATGCCTTGGCACTCCACCACTCCTGCTGCAGTTATTTCCATCATTCTTATGCAATAGTACATATTAGGGCATTTTGTTTCTCCTTTCATACATAAGGTGGAACAGTTGCACCCTGCACATACGTACATAATTTGTAGTCTGTGATGTGTACAGCACGGTCAGATTGTTATCAATGTCTCCAAATTCATCTAGAGTCACAGGACCCATTACACCTGCAGACACAAGGAATTAGTCAAAGGGCTTGCATTTTGAGAAACACAAATATGGGGCAGGAAGGATGGGATAAATAAAAGGATTTCTGATACTTAGGATACTTTTCTTCTTCATGTACATGCTAGATCAGCTCAGTGTGGTGCTTTTAATACCACACTACACTTTCTCTACAAAATCCAATAAAATGTGTTGAACTGACAGCACTGAAGAGGAAAGCCTCCCTCTAGCTACAGCAAAATATACTTGTTAGATTTCTTCAGCATACCAAGAATGTCGGAGTCACCCCCCTTCAAGAGACCATTTTGGAAGTGAGAAGCAAAATAATCTGTTTCCACCTGCAGTTGGAATCTATCAGCAATGAAGGAAATACAAGGATACTTTCATTCCCTTTATTCTTTTGAAAGCTCTAATAATAATCTTCTAACCATGTTCTTTTTGCCTTTAGCCTCCTCTCTCTGTACATCAGCAAATGTGCACATTGAGAAATTGCCTTTGTAGCACATTACAAGGATTTTAAGGTGGAACTTCCCAAATCCCTCAGCACAGCTTGGCTTTGCTTCCATGAACTCAGTTGCCTCAAAATGAGCACAAGCTTAGCCAATATCCACCACTCCTGAGAGTCTCATCTTCATTTTGCCCTTTTTTTAATAAGAGGATTTTTGGATCAGCTTCAGATTGTCCTTTTGCTACTTTTGATGATGATTTGTTTTATTTCTCGTAAGTTCAGTATCAGCATTATTTTAGTTCAGCAACTACCTTCTCCCTTTTCACCTCAAAAACTGATGCTAACTTTTTCATGGTCCATCTTCTTAATATCAAAATAATTATCATATGAAATCTCTACTGTACCAGACTCCATCACAAGAAAAAATGAAGGTGATTCAACACCTATGATTTTCAAATTTTTTTTTTAACTAAACCTATAAATTATGACAAGCATTGCAGTGCTGTATTTTGAATGAGTAAAAACATTTGTGCAACTTAACTTTCAAACTTAAACTGAAGAGATGAGTTTACTGATATTCAGAAAGGGATGCTGTCTCCAGGAGGAATTAGTAAACTGTATTTTGCTAGGTATTGGATATCATGGTTAAAGCAAAGATAAGCCTGCAACCTTTCCTATCTTAGGAAAATCTGGAAAACTTCTACGTGTGCAGTTGCTGAATGATACAGTCAGTATCTGTAACTTTCAGTCATCATTTAGGTACGGATCTCTGATATGAAGCAACAACTGGGACTATACTCCCAGAGAGATAATGTTTTCACTTCTTCATGTAAGTTTTGCCTCTGTCTTTTCCTAATGATTGAATTCTGTGATTTTAAGCCCATGGCCTACAAAACAAAATCGCACCAGTGCTAGACAACCTGTGAGAGGAACAAGAAAATTGACTGAGAAGAGCCAACCCACTGTTGGCTGGCCTACACCCACACTGCAGGCACCCAAGCCTACATGGCTTTGTAAACTGGAAAAGGTTGAGACTACTTCATTAAAGCTCAGTCAAGTGACTCCAGAGTCATTTTGAACACCAAATACTGGCAATAACATCCTTGTAAAAATTATATAAAAACTGTGGGAATAAAACTCATTGAAAGGCTTGGACTTGTTTAGTGTAGAAGTGACTTATCCTAAGAGTGTTTAAAATCAAATTTCTTTCCCCTCATCAATTTAGTGAAGCCTGCAAAGGACAGTACTTTTTTTTTTACCTTCAAAAGTGGTATTTCGGAATTCATGGATTAAATTGAAAGATGACACTGGGCTCTCGGAGACGACAAATTTCTTGAGACTATGTCCAAACAGCAACACTGCATTAAAATAGCCAGCAAGAAAGTCATCTTCCATCTAGAACAAAAGAAAATAAAAAATGGCTGTTTGAGAGTTCATGTTTCTGCCATAAAGCTATGCAATAATAACTTTGATTGGCTCCATTTGGGAGAAACTCCAGCATAGAAGACCAGAATCTGCTGAACACTGAGTGGGTTGATGGCCAATGCCACATGAGTGTTCTCATTTCAAAAAAGAAAGGTAAACAAAACATACTTTTGATGTATGAAGACAGGAAGATGCTGAAAACTTAAAAGAGGCTAATGTAAAGGTCTGGCATGCTGATCCTGGTGCAAAGAATTAAATAAATCCTACACTGTAGGTTCTTGGCAGTTCTGCTTTGCTCAGTGTGTCCCAAAGACCCTGGCTTTGGATTAGAGTTTCTGTGCAGATAATTCAGTGTGGTGCCAGCAAGTTTGGGCTTCCCAGTGGCCACAGCTTAGGGGCAAGGAGCTGTGTCAGAATTTCCAGCAGCCTGCCATAGAGCTGGCACCCAAGAAGCATTGTGCCCAGGCTGGGGGATCTAGAAGCCCTGTAAATCCAGCCAGCAGCTTCAGGCTGCTTGTTGAGAGCTGGAGCTCAAAGCCACAAATCCTGGGAGAAACTCTACATGAAGGACCTGGTTCCTGGGCAGACAGCAGGAGTATCAGTTTCACTAAACAAATATAGCATTTTCATAGGTTCTGCTTTTCTGGAAATAAAAAAAAAATACATATTTCTTAGGGAAAAAAAGGTTCCTGTTTTTAAAGATTATCTGGAAAGCCTCTGGAAAGAAACTGCAATGGTGTCATCTCTTAGACACATTTGTGTAGACAAATTAGTCAACAATTATTAGTTCTGAACTTTCCATGCTCACATCTCAATTACATGTATAGATCTTTCTTGAGTGATTCCTCGCAGCTACATGTAAGATTGTCAGTCACTCAGATGTGGAATGGAACAAGCATGTGCCTATAAGTCTCCCTCACACCCCATGAATATGACACTTGCAGAACAAATTAAAAATTTGAGTTGCATTTCACAAAGCAGGAATATGACATCCTGCAGGTTTGCCTTATGATACTATATTTTGACATCATTACATGGGGACAAAATGCCATCTTGCAATAATATAAGGAAATACCAGCTTAGAAGCATGACAGGAGATGATGACAGCTGCATTTTAGTTTTCATTTCCTCATACATGAACAGGAATGAACTAAATGCAATAATCAGATATAAAATAGTGTTCTTACCAGGATGTCGTCCTCCATCTCTGTGTAGTCTCTAATTATAGCATTGTAGGTGTAATTAACTGGTGGCAGAGTCAGGACAAGTACATTGTGCATATAAACAGCTGAGATGTTCTTCTTGAAGTAGACATTACTGCAAAGCAAAGCACAAGAACCCTATGAACCCTGAACAACAGGGTCAGTGGTATCCATGACAGAAGCACTCACCTGTTCCCAACAGCACTGTTATTTAACAAGTTAAAATAGTAGTCCTAAAAATAAAATTCCATCATGCACACAACTCTTTATATAATTAATTCCCTGATGCCAGCTTTTATGCCTAAATATATTAAAAGGTAATATCAAGGAGATCTGACAATCTGACACTCAAAGGTTGTTGTGACCTACAGTTATTATTCTGTTTGCTTTCTGTCCTGTTTATTTAGTCTTTTTTTTTTCAAGCAGAGTTTATATTAAAACTCAGTTTCTCCTTGGAATCCACAATACTGCAATCATAGTTTCTTCATGTTACTGTGTCTATTTCTGAGCTCTTCTGCACTCTTTTTGCTTTTCCTCTAATTTTGATATTTCCTGCTAGAATTGAGCACAGCAGGAGTTGCACTAAAAGCATTTAACAGGAGAGAATGAAACATCACAGAGGTGCAGAGAGCAGATTATTGATTCATTTGTTTAATTCAGTGAGATAGGAAAATTAGAGGAAACTGTATCAACTGGAAAACTCTGCTAAAACAAGCAGAAGATGTTGTAGCTTTCAGGTATCTTTGGTTTCATCACCCTGACGGGCCATCTGGAAGTGCTTCACACTGGCCACCACCAGATTCACACGTTAAGGAAGAATTCAGCAATAGATACTAGTGTCAACTGGCAGCATCTGTCATTGCTATGGCTAGATTGATAGAAAGAAAATAATTGTATGAGCTTTCTCTCATTATGCATGTTTGATCATCCTTTTGTTTTGTCAGTCAGTACTGACTGTACAGTACACTCAGTATTGTATTAAGATTTTTTGGAGACCATAGGCTCTGCTACACGGCCATCTGATTGGATTCTGTCACCAGAGCCCTATCCCTGTCTTTCCCTGAACCTTCTGACTTTTACAATGCACTTTTCACCCTAAAAAATTTCAAAATGTTTTTCATCCAGGCTTGGACTGAACTAGCCAGTTGAAAAGGAAACCTCATTAGACTCCACCAGACTGGATAATCCTCCAGCATCCCACCTCTCTTGAGGGAGGCTTAAAGATTGTGTTTGTGTCCTGCTTGCCAGGCAGCTCAGAGCTGAAGAAAATTTAAATCTTTCACTTTTTCAGAGGCACTTCACTCCTGGAGAAGCACGGGACTTTGGGGACTTTGCCTATTCTCCCTCCTACAGGTTGAGTTTTCATCTAATACATCTGTCTGTATTTTGGGGTTTTTTTAAGAAGAATAATGTGATTTGAGATACTCAGCAAAATAAGGGCTCTGTAGAAGGTTTAAGAAGGGCAGCATATAAAGAAGCCTGAGGCAGCTGGGTACATCAGAAGGATGCATATCACAGCAAAGAATCCCCTAATCACCCTCACCTATTGTAATATTTATATTACCATATAAATTGTAATAGAATCCCCTAATAACCCTCACCTATTGCAACAATTATACCTAAATACCAGTGTTAAAGCACTCACATACACAGTTCCCATTGTGCATTTGCAAAGAAACAGGAGTTGAGGCCAGTTGGCTCAGGAAATGCAAATGGGGATTCCTAGTGCCTGGATAAAATTGTGGAATGCCAAAAGCTCTTAGAGACACTTCTAAAAAATAGATACAGTGAACCTGAAAGCATACAGGATAGAGAAGATCCTGTTAAAACCTGAACAGGATCCAGTTTGGAACCAAAGGTAAAATCTCTGAAATCATTAACCTAGAGTTTCTCAGAACTGACCTGTTAGGTCAGCTTTAGACACAAGAGCTGGGAAGTCCCATTGGCCCTAGAAGTTCATGGAACCCTTTTGCTAGACCAACAGTGAAGTAACATCAAGGCATGGGCACACACATTTGCCTTGTGACCATCCATCCATCCATCCATCCATCCATCCATCCATCCATCCATCCATCCATCCATCCATCCATCCACACCACCAGCACTGTCCCAGGCAATTAACTTTCTCCCAGACTGTGACTTGCTATGGCAACTGGGACTATACCCAAAAAACACCTGGTTTAGGTATCTACACTTAGTTGTACAGATGTAATCTCTGCTGTGTCATTTAGGTTTTGGGCCAGAGATCAGCTTTCAGTCCTCATATACAGCCAAGGCTTTTGAGGATACCATTGGTAAAGCCAATTTATGTCAGACATCTTCTATAAAGAGTTTTGTAATTAGCAATATTAAGAGGAAATTAAACAATAGAAAATTTAAGTTGTATACTAAGAAACTTCTCTGAGAAGTTATGTTTCTGTGGTTATAAAGATATTGAAGAGATGGTCATAAAGTGCAAGAATTATAAACTGGGAGAACAGTTATATCACATAAATAATTTTAAAATTGAATAAATGGAGTCTAGAAAACTATACCATAAGTCCTATTTACATAATTGTCTGGTTGGGCAGAGTGTATGAAAAATGTACCATATCTCAAATGAGTCATATCTCATGGCCATTCTGACTTTGGACTCTGCTTCTTTCATGGTTTCCGGCACTGAGGAGCCTGTAGGAAGACATTAAATCTACCTGCTCTGTCTCTGCCTTAGAAAGAATATTATATGAACAAAAAGGGATTTTGTAGAGGATGTGCCATGAATTAAGCACTATGCATGTGGGGTAAATGGCAAGACATGAGGAAAGATGGCAATAGAAAACACACTGTAAAAGAGCATTTCTTCAACAAAACAGTTCCACTCAGACTATTTCCATTATCTGTATCCATTAGCAAATTGCAGAGAAAAGAAAAGCAAAGGTGATACTTTACTTGAAGAGGTCTATCAGGATGATAACGATGTCATTATCCACCTTCTCTGTCCCTAAGTCTGTGCTGACGTCCTCTGGAGAGCCACACATGATGATCACTACCAAATGGGCAAAAATGAAGACAGGTTATTGAGATTTACAGACAAGAAGAGGATGTTTGCCTGCTCCCCCATGTTTGAGTAGCAGGTAATAGAGCAACTCTGGGCTAAGGCACATTATCTGTGCTGTACTGGGGCCCAGGCACAGAGCTCTAGCCTCTCTGCAGTAAAACCAGGATATCTGAGGGGAAGTGGTAAAAGGTGCTTCAACACCTGCACCATTTTCTGTCTGATTGCACCAGAGCACTACCATTATCTCACTCAAATAAGCATTAGGAGTTGTGATGCCATAACAGCTACTCCACATGAACATTTCTAGCTTAAATGGCCTTCAAGTAATTGTTCCATTAGCTTGCCTACTCTCACACTCACTTGGCCTGCTGATGCCAGGTGCTTAGTCTTAGGAGAAGATGAGATAATTATTCATTCATTTTTCTAATTTAGATGAATCATTTCCAGAAGTGCCCCTTGATGTCAAAATGAGGTCCATAAATGTACCAGGGCTGCAAACACATTAATTATAGAGCCTGCAGTATCTATATTCTTAGAGTATTTAAAGCCCTCCTTAGAGAAATTGTGATCCCTGGATTTCTGAATCTCTCACAAAAAAAGCGCTTATGCCTAGATGGGATAATTTACCCCAAAATCTCTCTGGAACCAGGATATTCACCCATATTTTATGATTATGAAGAGAGGAATCTAGGAGCTTTGAGCCATTTTATCTTTACATCCATGTAAAATGGTATATCTTTGTTTCCACCATTTCTGGTGAAAGGCTTTCCCTATAACCTAACTAAGGGGTGGGTTTGAATTTCTTGGAAGAGCAACTCTCTTGCAGGGACAGTGCAGCCTCAACCCCTCCTTACCGTTGCTTTTCCGGTTTGGATTTTTCACAGTTTTTCTAAGCAGCTCTGGAGTTCTTAAAATATCCTTGAACTTGAGTTTTTCAGAGAACTCTGTGATTCCAGCATCTAAAGCATTCATGTACCTGGCACAAGGGAAATATTGTCAGGAAATTGCTAACTCCTCACATTTTCCTAAATCAACCATAGTGCAAGATAGGCTGTTCAGAGCACACAAGAGTGTTTGTAAGCTGATATGAAACCCGTTCTGCAGCAATAAAAGTGAAAGAATCAATACATGGCATAAAAGATACAGAAATGCTTGGGAAGTCAACCAGAGGTATTTGAGCATGGTTATAGAAAAGATGGATTTGGAAAATGCAATTATCTAATAAGACATTAAGGGAAAAAAAAACAATTAAGGGGAAAAAAACCAACAGGGATATGAGGAAATTGCAGGAAGTGAGACTAACATGGAGGCAGAGCCAGGAAGCTCTGCTATTTAAGACATCAGTGGTAATGTAAGAAGGCACATATGAAGGTTTAAAGAACTAAACAGGAACTATGGAAAGAGCTGAGATAAAACCCACACATGTACCTAGACTGTGAGAGAAGTAAAGGAAGAAAAGCAGTGACAAAAAACCTATACAGAATTAGTTAAAACTTGAAGGGAAAAATTAGCTCAGCAAAAAAAGTAAGCAAGTAAAATTTGCTAAAAGATAAAGGAAAAACAGTCAGCTCCTGAATTCTACTCTTGCTTCAATATGTTATTTCTGAGAAGAGAAATTCTATCTGAAATAAAGTTAATGCAGAGGGAAAACCAATAGAACTCTCTTTGTTTTCAAACTACATAACCTTTGATCTAGCAGCACTGAGATAACAGTCCTATGAGTTACTAAATACCTTTTACTTCCTTTTTTTCCTTTTTTTTTCCCTTCAGGAACAGAATCATTAACCATTAATTTACAGAAACATATGCATAGTAGAAACATAACCTCATTTTGCTATCACTGTGGGTATTCACTTATTTTTATATGTATATGGGAAAAAACAATTAGCTCATGCAGTAATACTTGTGCTTTAGAGAAAACGGATCTTTTAAATTAGATTTCAGAAACCTTCGCATTGACAGTTTCTATTAAGGCAGGCTGAGATGCATTGTTACAACTAAATTGGGATGAAAAGTGGGCCGAGATACAAAATTAATGCTTTTGTTGGTAATTCAACAAGAAAGGGGCTTGAACAATTCTTAAGTCAGAAAGAAGGTCCTGGTCAGAAGCATTTAAAAAAGTAAAATAAGAAACACTTGGAAAGATCAGAAACAACTTCCATGCAATTTTTTCACTGAAAGGTATGAGGCCTGCAGAATTAAAGGGATTCAGCTAAAGTGTGTGCAGTGCATTGGCAATTACAGCTGCAAACGAGGAGGAGTAGGGATTGCAGTAAGAGATGAGCGAAGTGCACTGATACTTCAAAACATCAAAGAGAGGTAATCATAGCAATTACATCATGTGATCAAGTTGCTATCTATACTAAGAAAGAAGAAGGAAACAATAGAAGTCCATAAAGACCTACAAAAGAGTTAAATGGAGACCAGGTTTTAGGTCTCTTAATTCAGAAAAAAATGCTTTTAATTCTGTATCCAAAATATTCCATAAGTATATGCTTCTATCAATCTGAAGCAAACACAGTCATAAATTTTGCTTAGAATTCTGCAAGTCCCTCAGGTTATGAATTAGAAGTAAATATAATAGCTATTTCCATGAACTCTATGCTACCTTTCAGCTATGCTTATAAAATTAGTAGGAGAAATGAGATTTTTTTAAATTAATCAGCTTTTTATATCCCAAAATTGGGGGGGGGGGGAACCAAAGGAGTATAGACACACTCACATGAGCTGAAAGTTAAATAAGACTCAATACTAGAAACATAATTATAAATACTGGTTTATTAAAGAGTCTATTTGTCTAAAAGCAGCCTCTGTTTTCAGGTAAGGAGAAAACCCAGCATTTCTGATAACCAAGCACAGCCTGATGGTTCACGTCCCAAAATGAAAACTGTCTTCTTTGCTCCAAACTGGTGAGAGTATAGCTTAAACTCTGCAGCCACTGGGGTAATTTTTTTGAAGAAAGATAAAAAGTCTGAATTTTGGAAATAGTGCCTACAGATTGAAGCCATTAATGTGGAGAAACATTTCAAGAGCTTAGTAAGATTCCTGACCTAAAAAAGCATCTATGGGGAGCCTGTGGAAGAGCCTCTCATGTCACACTAGTTATATTAAGGAGGCTGTAAACAAGTCTTTTCATCACAGACAACATGTGGGCTATGTCGTCCAAAGGAAAAACAAAGGCTTGCAAATATTTAAAATAGACTGAGAGAAACATTCAGGTAAGTGCTACAGCTAAAAGCTACAATTCATCTTTTCCTTCTCTCATTCCTTGGTAGTAGTAAGGCACCTCCCGAAGTGTAGGACTGAAAGAACACTTTGCAGAAACCATATCTGAGGGTGGAGACAGCATTTATCAACAGTTGGGTCAGAGGTGGATCCAGATCTTACCAGAAGCATGCCTCTGAGGTTTCAGTTCTCTTGTAAATGTAGACAGATTCCCAGATCATGGTTTTGAATGGCAGCTCAGAATGTCTCCAAAAATGAGAGAAGAATTGGTTCAGTTTCCTGGCTGGGGTCAGAAGGCGGGTTAGGTTTACTTTGTAGTCACAGGACAGTCCAAAACTGCCTACAGAGATCAGAGGCAGGCTCAGTATTGTTTCAAGTCTGAAGGAAGAGATAAAAGGACAAGTCTCAACAGATTGCTGTTGCACCAAGGCAGCCACCTGATTTCCATCCTCACCTCCCTCTCCTCTTGTGCCCTGAGTTCGGTTAATATAATTTGAATCTGAACCAGAGAAGGTTCCTCAAGAACACAAGCAGGTTTCAAGTCTGTATTGGTACCAAAAAGCCCTTTTGAACTGCTCCAGGCAACTTCTTGCACTGTCCCCAGTTACCCCTGCCCTTTTGGGTACCACACACCATTTCAGCCCCAAGGGTTGCGACAGGAGTCCAAAGGCTCAAGACAGGCTTCTGCTCCCTGTCTGCCATTACCATGGGATGGATTTAATCTCCTTATTGGGACAGTGTTGCAGGGTGACATCTTTTTGCCATCAAAAAAGCTTTACTCCTACAATTCAAAGGAAAAATCTTTTTGTTTCACAAAGGTGTATTTTAAGAGCTGTACAACAGCAGCAGTCAGGGAGAAAAAATGAAGGCAACCCTCTGCTGACAAGGAATTTGTAAAACAAAGATCATTTTATACACAGAGACAGTAAGCTTTTAAGGACAAAAGTATATTCCTGGATGATGCAATGTTATCAGACTGAACTCAAAATACTTTTGTTCTTGTATGCTGTTTTCTTATAACAGGGAATTTTGCCTGCAAAAACCGTGGCCGTAAGAGTTGTTGGCATTATTGCGGCAAAATTTTATTTTCCAGGTAAAGCCCACTTACCCAATACAATTGGGTAACCCAATACAATTCAGCATAATTGCAGTTCTATTGCAATTAGTAAAAACCCTTACATGGTCTTTACTAATTGCAATAGAAACAGACATAGATGATGTAATAAATAATGACAGGGAGAATATTTCACTAATTAAACAGGCTTTTTGGTTTTTCTGACAGACTTAGAATAGAAGAGAATAGATTATTTCAGTTAAAAGGGATCTACAAAAATCATACAGTCCTGACTACTTCAGGACTGACCAAAAGCTATAATATGTTATTCATAGAAACATAGAATGGTTTGGGTTGGAAGAGTCCTTAAAGATCATCTAGTTCCAAACCCCCTGCCACAGACAGGGACACCTTCCACTAGACCACTTACTAACTGCATTGTCCAAATCCCTTTTAAACATGACAAGCTTAAGGTATGATCCATCTCTCTAGGAAGCTGGTTCCAGTGTTTGGCCATGTTCTCGCTAAAAACATGCTTCCTAATGTCCAACTACATACACAGCTTTGAATAATTCCCACTTGTCCCGTTGCTGAATCCTAGGAAGAAGAGATCAGCACCTCCTTCCATACTTGCCTTTCTCAGGAAGCTGTAGAAAGCAACAAGGTCTCCCCTCAGCCTCCTTTTTTCTAAACTAAACAAAGCCAGTGTCCTCAGCTCCTCACAGGATATGCGTTCCAGCCCTTTCAACAGTTTTTTAAGCATTCAAGGACCTTCACATCTTTCTGAAATTGTGCTCAAGGCGAGGCCACACCACCGCTGAGTACAGCTGGATAATCACCTCTCCTGACCGGCTGGTGATGCTGTGTCTGACGCACCCCAGGGTAGGGTTTGCCCTCTGCACTGCCTGGGCACACTGCTGACTCGTGTCAAGACTGCTACCAGCCAGCACCCCCAGATCCCTGGTTGCTCTCCAGCTGCTCCTCAATCAATCATTCAGCTTACTGTCAGGAATTACAAGTTTCCCTGCTAAAACTGGGATTTTATCCATGGGCTTTGGAAGGGGATTTCTTTCCACCTAGCAAACAGAGTGGCTATGCATAAAATCTTACTGCCTTTATTGTGGACCTCAGGGTGTCTGATGTACTCTAAACACCAATGTCTCTGCAGGTTTGTTGCTCACAAAACAATTTTGTTCAGCAGCTGACATCTTTAACATCACAATATAAGGGGGAAGAATTGGTACTTACGAGACCATTTGGTAGGTGGCATAAGTGCAAGCGGGTCCTATGACAGCACAGCCAAGTGTGCCAGACTCCTGCAAGGGATCAAAAAGGGTCATTTGGGATAAAGTAGAGGACTGGCAGAGAGAGGAGCATGGGAGAATGAAGAAAATTGTAGGAGATGAGGAGTCACAGAATTTACCTAGCAAAAGCAAGAGAAGAGAAGAGCTACAGAAAGTTTAAAAGAACAAATATAAAAGGGAGGAGGAAAAAATCACAGAAAGCCAAAAAAAGACAGAGTACGACATTTGTTAAGACACAGACAGCAAGTAAGAATTAAAATATTGTTATAGTTGCACATTTGAAATTACACACCCCAGAAGAGTTTGCATTTGCTAAAGACAGACAGGGTGGTTGGTATTACACGACCCTGTGTATCAGAAAAATTAATAGACAAGTGCATATGAAACTAGTATTTTAAAAAATCCTTCCATGACCATCAAATGAGGCCTGACCTGTATCTTTGTGTGTCATGAGGGACAATTTCTTAGCAAAGACTAGAGCATGGTCATAGATTAGTAGACTTGAAAATTCTCACTGGATTGACCAAGTTTCACTCAGAGGTGGGAAAATCTTCAGAAGCTCAGCTTCTTGTAACGCATTGATTTTAACTGAAGCTTTTCCTCATATTAAAGTATTCATATTAATACTCATAATAATATTCCTCATATTAAAGTAGTTTCTCTCACGTGACTTCTGTAATTTCTAGTGAGAAGCAAGCACTTCATCTTTGCCCTTTGGGCATAGTTCCCTAACCATTTCATTGGTAACAATGCCAGCCTAATGATTTCTCTGCCCCCATGTCCCCATCCCCACCACAGCTCTCTCTTTTGTGTATTGTGTAAACTGATGGTGAACCAGATCAGGATCTGATCCAGTTGGAAACGGACCTTTTTGCTCTGCTTGGGCTGTTTTGAGTGTTTCAGTTGTTGGTTTGGGTTTTTTTAGTTAATTGTTATTTGGGTTTTTTTTAAATTGATTGCTTTGGCTGTCTGACCACACAAAGAGTTGTGCAGATATAAAAAGGAGGTCAACTTAAGTACAGGAAAAGGAGCCAAAATCTGAAGGCATTGTCTGGGAAGCATTCACAGAATCTCTCTCCAGTATTTGCCTACTTATTTTCACAAAATATACAGGAACATCTTCTCTTTGAAAACTTCACTTCCCTGTTAAATTTGTTTGGAACTGAATAGGAGAATCAAAAGTTAAGAAGGAAAGACAGAGACACACATGCATACTCAGGCAGATAGAAAGACGTCTGCTACTCACATAAATGGTTTTGATGAGCTCCACACCTTCACAGGTGCTAGTCTGGCAGGACTGTGAGACATAGAGTGATGACATAAAGGGGTGGAAGATGGCATCCACGGTAACATTTTCTCCTGTAACACAAATATAAAAGCAAACAGCATCATGAATTGCAGGTAACCACTAAGACACTATTATCCCTCTCCTTCTGAGACAGGTCTGAGCAGTCTTATACTCTGAGGTCTCCCTGCTCCTGCAAAGTCTACCTACAACCTAACCCCCACTACTATGGATGTGACTGTGAAATCTGCTCCAATGTGGACTGCTGATTTCTGTTGAGTGTTAGTACTTTCAGTAAAAAGTATTTCTAGTGTTGACCTTTATTAGACAAAATTTTTAAGGCTCTGTAAGAAATAACTGAGAGACCACTTTCCAATAAAATTGGACAAAATCTCTTAAACTAGAGGGCAGATAGTGAATAGACACTATGTCTTTTCTTATTTCCTTGGAATCTCTTTTTCCCGTGATATTCTAGAGAGTGGCAGTAGATTGGTGATGTTGAGAGGTAAGATATCAAAATAAATAAAAGCAACATGACCCTAAATGAAGGAGAGTATGGATTGCAGATTCTTCACACTTCAGATCATGATGTGATTATTTTCAGAAAGCAGAGGCTAATCCAGTCAGGAGAGGAAGCAAGGGCAACCCAATTACTGCACTAGATGGATCACTGGTCTTGTTTGATCCAGTTCAATAATATCCACATTACCAAACCCAGCTGAACATCTCCAGAGAAGCATGCAGGAAGAGTCTGCCCAAACACCATGAAAACATATATGGTTCTGCCCATTTGTAGAGCACTTCTATTTATACAAAGAGAGGTCATTATTTCCGTAAGATCCATATAAGACAAATAGGCAAGGAGTCTGTCTGAGAAGCACCTTGCTCAAGGTCAGATGAGTATCAAACTGTGACACAAAGTGTGACAAGAAATCACAGGAAGAGAGGGGTAACCAACACACACTGACTTACCTGTCATCTGGAGTTCCTTTTGTACCCATTTCAAGGCTTGTTTCACAGCTAACTCCAAACCATCAGCACTTGATGGGAAATCCGAGTAATTCATGAGCATCACATTGATCACATAACTGTCGTTGCTACACCGATTTGGATGCGCTTGCTTCAGCAGCTGCAGTGAGGAAAACAAAGGCCAAATGGCCAGCACCAATACCAGTTGCTTCATCATTGCTCAGTTTAGACCCATTGTGTGTGCTCTCCCCTTTCTTTTTGTCTTCTAACTCTCTTTCTTTCAGATACTCTACATTGATTTTGTTCTTGGATAGAAAGAAAGAGATTTCCACTCTGTAGATTCAAAGACAGACTGTGCGATCCTTCTCTCCCGCACTTCCCTATCCCCTTCCCTGCCTTCACCTCTGCCCGTCACTCCAGTGTACTAGGTGGCACTTCAAGGTGAAAAACTAGCAGCAGCAAAACTCAGGAAAACAGAGAGGCTAAAGGTTGCTGAGAATGTTTGCTCATGGAAAGGCTGAGGCTATAAACTGAAACATTACCAGAAACATTGCATGATAAGTGCACTAACTCTTCATCACAGGCATAAGCCAAGAGAAAAAAGAGGAGGAGACAAATGAACCATAAAGACAACTCTTCAAAATGGAAATAAAATATAAGGTCTCTTAAAGCCTAGAGGAAAACAGATGGTTACTTCATGTTTGCATTGCCCTACATTTCTTGATTACACTGCCACACCGTCTCTGCTGATTGAGCTCAATAATTGAGGGTGTATTTTCTTCTGTGATAAGTTACCAATTTCATTCCTTTAGCTTATAACAGTGAAGTATTTTTTGTGTTGGCAAAAATGTCCCACTTGCAGTCCTTCAGACCAAAGCCTTTCTTTCTTCTCACAGACTCAGTACAAGGCTTGTCCTCTCATTCTTGCCCAGCACTGTGCACCAAAGTGCCCCAGCTCTGCCCCAGACACGTCTGCTCCCAGACAGCACAGCTCTCATCGCCCATTCCCACCTCCTCAAATGGAGGTCCTAGATAGTCATACTTTATGTGATGAACCTCTTCAATCAGGTAAGGATTAGCAAAGTTGAAGGTCTCTCAGACCTGCAGGACCAAAGCTAAATTTTAAATGGCATCACTAAAAAAAACCACAAAACAACAACAAACAAATAAAAAACCCCCACCAACCCACAAGCCTTATGGAAAACTCTAGGCACAAAGGAAACAAATTTAAATAAAGTATAAAATGTGCTTTTGCTGAATATGGGGTGTTTATGTACACATACAACAGCTTCTGTTTTTCTACTGAAACCTACACTGAGGCTGTCAGATAATAAATCAGTTAACTTTTATTACCTTCCTGAAATAATTTGTAATAGGGCTTGTGGTATAAAACAAGACTGCAATTTCATGGCTTCTTTCAAAGCCTATATTTAGAAGGCATTGAATAACCTCAAATATATTTGCACAGACATTTTTTATGTGATTCAATTTTAATACCAAATTACTATTGCTCGAATCTTCTAATTCAAGAAGACCATGACCCAGCATTTAAAAGTAGTCCATAAACATCTCTGCACATTGAATCTAGCATTTGTAATTAATAATACAGTAATTCTAAATTAGCAGTCTGTCATGTAAACATGTGGACTAGTACGGCTGGCTAGAGCCACAGATTGAGAATGGAGCACAGCTTTTCAAGTGGAGATCATCTGCTCATCCCTGGCTCATTTTATAGGTATTTCCAACGTCCTTGAAACTTATCCCGTATAAGTCAATAAGAGATTTATCATTAACTTCAGCAGAGCAGGATTTGCATTTTTATCCTCTTCTTAGCCTATCTGGGAGAAACAGTCAGCATGGATAATGCAACTAGAACTGAGTATTTTACACAGCTAGTCACACAGGGAGTATGTCATGGCACTGAAATCTCCCTGGCTTTGTATCTATTAATGTATTTATTTGGGTTTCTTAGCAGCTTAAAACTGTCCTTTAAAAACAAAAGGTAAAATCAACTATAGCCTTATCATAGCATTTCTTTTTACTCTCTCCCTTGTCCTACACCATCACAATGCCACAGCCCTAGCCAGAATATTATATAAATTCATTGTTGACTTATCGTCTTTTTAATTGCCTGGTGTGTGTGTGTAGTCTCTCAATGAATTCCCATGATAGAAGAATCTGGTGACGTGGAGCAGCAAGGAGTGCGGCAGGAGGCAACAGCTAAGATGAAATAAGCTCTCCATGAAACCTGCCAAACACCACACTTTCCCTTGGGGCTTTAGACATCAAACACAGTTGCCTGGCAGACTGATCAGTAACATCTGCCTCATGGCATAAGAGAAACAAAGAAAAGCTGTATCATTGCACTGTAAATATGACAGTAACTGATACTATAGATGTTCATGAAGGTGGAAAGAAGAAAAAGTAAATAAATGAGTCAGATGTGTAAAGCACAAAATTTGATAGGCTTGCCACAAGCAAAAGCAAAGGCTTCTGTAAGTTTGTCCTTCTGCCTCTGCTTAAGGCGTTGTTAGCCCTGAGGAACAGAAGAGACAGAAATGCCAGTCCATTCATAGTGTCCTGGCTGCAGAACACAGCTAAGCTCCAAAGGAGCCAACCTCATCTAATTCTCTCATAATGTCCAATCGAGCAGTTTATAAACCCAAGAGGGTAACAGTGATACAAACCAGACAGCTACACAAGGAAACCTTCCATATCTCTCTAGAGCACTCTCTCCACTCAGTAACTTTTTGCCAACCATGAGCCAGCTCTCACACTTCCAAGATTAGTTAGCGAAGGATCCAGTTCAGAAACTCAGAAGACAAATGATGTGTTGGAGGCAAAAAGAAAGCTTTTTGACTCCTAGAGGTGACTGCAGCTTTAACTAGAAATACTGACTTACAACAGAACTACAGGTAATGGGAGCATTCTGAAGGCAAATGCAAATAACTCTGCCTTCCTCTCAGAGAGTGTCTCTCATGAGAGGAGAAACAGAGCAAGAAATTCAAACACCAGCAATATCCTGCCTAAGGTAACCTCTCCTGACAACCCACAAAACATCTTTAAAGCACATCTTCTAGAACTATTTGTTCTCCCTTAAAAGTGCTGAGATTTAATCACTGTCTAAGGAATAAGGTGCTAAAAAACGGCATCTGACATCCCCAGTGCAGTTTTTAGCTGTTGCTTCTAGGCATCAGCTACTGCTGTAATCTTGGCAGAAAGGTAAAAAAGATCCTCAGCATTACATAGTTTCACTACATGCAAGCATCTATCCAAGAAGTCAGTTCTTAGGTGAACATCAGCTTGAGACCCTCATCTTTGTAATCAGAGCATGATTAACAGCTCATGGAGGTCTCCTCTTGAATCACTGTAGTTTATCACTTATTTTGGCTTCAGCAGCACAGGGATGTTTCAGATTCAGATAGGCAGGCCCTGTATTTATTTATCTGAAGAAAAAATTCAGTTCCTTACCACTAACATTACCTGTCCATATATTCCATAGCTACAAGGCATCATAATAGTCCTCTTTAGGTTATCTTATAGTCAGTGTTAGATTAGAAATACAACCTCAAATTAACTCACCAGAGAATTGTATATTGGTTTTAGTGAAAACTGACTTTCAGTGTCTGGTTCTACAGCACTTTAAAGCACTGTATTCTGCCCTAGGATTTACTGGATAATAAACAACTAGATATTATAGGGTGCATTTGCAACTGATAATCAGCACTGACTTCCTGATCTAAAACTACTCTGAGAAGTTCTCTCAGTCTTCTGGAAAACTCAAGGGCAGTCAGAGCAAAAGAAAAGCAAAAAATTTCAAAGACATGTTCCTCTCTCAGCCTAGGAAAGGTTATGGTCTATAGAACATTTTCCACTCCTTTTTAATGCTGCATGTGACAGGGTTTTTTCTCATTTTAGTGTATTCTTTTTTTTTTGTGCAGAGTCTGAAAGTCCTGAAAATGGGAATGATAGGCCAGCCTGGGCACCACAGAGTCCCTCTGCCTACCAGCTCATCATGTATTGCAATGGAATGATGCATTGTCTATCTCCAACACCGTTACCACGTTCATTTTTAGGATCTTATTACTGTCATGCAGCCTAATTTATTTTTTACTTAGTTACAAATTATTATTTCCACTTGACCACTCATAGAGGACAAAATAGAGAAAATATATGGAGTGAAAATTCCAGGAATCTCAGAAGAGCCAAAGAATTAGGTGAAGGTATTGAGTGTCTGTAGTCAGTCAAACTGCTACTTGTGGTAGTTGGTAACAATAGTCCGAATAAGTCTGAAAACAACACAAGCATATTGTCAGCTTGTCTTCAATTTCTTTGATACCAAAGACAACCAAGATAGCATTTTTCAAGCCACTAGTTTGTAAAGAAGCATGCATTGTGATACAATCATCTTATTTTGCAGAATAATGTATTTTGACAGTGTCCTTTTAAATGGAATTTTTCCCTGAATATTTGCTGCAATTATTTTTCAATGTCATTTAATTATAATTGTTGTGATCATCTTATATTTTTCATAGTTGCACATTATTTTTTATTTTCTCCAGAGCCAGGAACTTTGACAGTACACAAGGATATGAGGTTCCATTAAAATAAAAGAGATGCTGCAAATCTCCAGCATTGCAGAACTGAGAAATGTGAAAAAGGGAAAGACAAAAAAATCTGAAAATATTATAAATCAAAATAACAGCAGATGCATTTATGTTCTTAATTCTCACTAACTCTGGAAACAAATTTCCTTGATTTCAGTGGCATGAAAGCTGTCATGTCTATGTTTTTGAATAAGTGAGGCTGTCAACATTGTTTCCATAAAATACAGAATTTTTAATAATAAATATGCATGACATGTTATATGTTGTATAGTTGATCATATTTAGCGAGCAGGATAAATGCTGAAAAATGTCACTGTAGTTTTCAAGTTCTACTCACTATTACTAAGTCTGATTCCAAATTATAATGATTGTCTGGGGCTTTAACCCTGTCTTTAAAATTTAAAATTTAAAATTTACTTTAAAATTTAGCTTTTAACCTGTCTTTAAAAATATTTCAAAAATCAGATAGTAGAAAAATAAAATAGAAATGTTTCAGTTTCCATTTTCTCAGTTTTGTTAGAGGTTGGAATCACAAATATGGTTACAGACAGAAAAGAAAAAACATACAGCACTGTAATATATGTGTTTATTTAATGTCAGTAACTTACTGGTTTCAGCTGGAGAGTATAAAGATGTCTTCTTTAACTTGCAATATTAGAGAGGAGACCAGGAATATGAAGTAATGTTTTCCTATCTTTTAAATTATTTTTACAATACCTCTACTATCTAGACTTAGAGGACAATAATGTAAATTATTATGAATTTAGCTGTATAGTATACATATATAGCAGCTGTATACATAGATAAAGTATACATGCATAGCAGCTGCATAGCTGCTGCATAGCAGCTATATTGACTTTTCAGAATTGATCTTTTTTTCTTTCTCATTTACTACAAAAGAACATAAAGAGAGATTTTGCAAACATTGTTCTTTGGAACCAGCAACTGATAAGCAACAAGCCTGTAAACAAACATAAAAACATGTGGGTCATGTGATGCACAATCCTGATAGTACAACTTGATAATATTGCCATTCCCATGGGTTATTGAGTGTTCAGGTTCCTGCCATAATTTAGTTGCTAACATAAATTAGAATGAAATTACACTGCAAAGCACTGACTGTTCTCATCAGAAGTCACCAATCTAGTAAGAGGAACACTACAGACAAGGATAAGAAAAGTGGAATTGCACCACATTACCAACAGCTTGGGTGGTGGCCCGATATTCCTATTTATCTGTTGCCACATACCAGATGATGAAGCTAAATATGTGATGTGTCATAAACATCTAGCTCAATTAAGAAATTATTCTTCCTGTTAACCCTTTCCCAACACATATACATTTTGATGTGAATATTATTTATCCACCTAACTTGTATACTGCAGAAATAAATAGTAGGAAGTCTTTCCTCTTAACTACTGTTTTGAAGAGTGTCACTTCGAGCCAGATCTTATGAGCTCTCAGCGATCCCTTCATACCTGAAACAGCCCAGCTACCCGGATGGCTTCAAAATGAGCAGGATGGCTCTTGTGGCGGTGTTTGAAACAGAAAAGGGTTTAATAAGAAACAAAATAACAAACTCTCTACAGAGAAAAGCCGTGCCAGGGCAAGAGATGCTTGGTCCTGCTAAGCACCCCACAAAAGCGATTAAATCTTTTGTCCTGTCCCTTTTCTAGCTAATGGCTGAGGCGGGACTTTTTGGCTCTGGTCCAATTGAACAGCCGGAAGTTTGAGGTGAAGGACAAAGGATCCTATGAGGTGTCCCTAGTGCTGAATTCGAAGAGAAGTTTCTGGAGTTTTTGCCTTTTTTAGTACCTGGAAATTCTATTGTAATTTGGTCACCCTGACAACAGGAGGCACACTGCTACACTATTTCTTTCTCCAAAGGACTTTGTTCACAGAGTGACAGGACACGTTTACCTTTTCGGAGTACCGGTTTGCCTCTTTTATACACTCAACAGGATACACCTCTGTCAAGAGACAAATGTAAGCTATCCTTAATGGGCAAACATCTGTTCTGTTTATCTTTACAAAGGTAAATGGCTTAAATGTGTAATAATTTATGTCCTGGACACATACTTCAGTTTCCTTAACCTCTTTTTATTAAACATTAAACTTGTTTACACTATGTGCTGGGATGGAGTTATGAAACTTTCAAGCTAGTGCACACTTGATCCTGTGAATCCAGATGGCCGTGGAACACTGAGCAAATACATCAGCACATGTCCTGAACCAGTACAGCTGCATTCTTTGGGACACAGCACCTGCAGTGATGTGGCTTTCTGGCTTGGATAAGTTTCTGCAGACACAACTAACCATGCATTGCATTTTCAGTTCTATTATTGACTCATACTGGACCAGTGGATTGTCTTGCCTCCCCTCCTACGGTTTTACATACTTAAACTTCTAAAAACTCATATAAATGTAATGCTAAAATCAAATACAAGAACAGTTTTTTTATTAACTTGACTGAATCTTGATGACAAATACATGCTGGAAATATCAGAAAAAATCTGAAGGTGCATTTCCCACAGACCCATAAAAATCACAGACATAAACATGAGTGAAAACTAAAGTTTCCCCTTTCCAAGAAAAGATAAAAATGATGAATTTTCATGTCACATTTGGAGGTCTTTAACTGACATGGTTGTTGTTTGCCTTCCTGAGCTGGGTAATAGAGACTGAACAAAAGCATTAAAGACGTCCATGACCCACCAACATATGTGTTTCAGCTTCTCTCATCATAGGTGGTCTATCCAGGGCAGATTAAGACTCAGAAGCTGCTGCTGACATCATAAAAAAAGAAGCAAATATTGTTCAAGTTTCTTGCTTTTAAAGGGATCATTTCCCATTTTCTCATCTCAAGGGATTGCCTTTGTAGCTGCAGCAGGGGAGCATTTCATTGCTCTCACGTTTGTGTATCATTTATCTTGAGATGTCAGATGTTGTCAGGTGCATCTTCAAAGGTACGAGATGCAGAACATGGTGAAGCATCATTACTGAAAGAGCATGATCTTACCCAGATATTGTGGAAATTGAAGCACATGATCATTGCTGATGCAAAGATTATGTCCTAACCTCTTGCTTTAGTTTATATGATGATGAGGTTTTTTTCCACTTCTTGCTTTTGCTTTCTTTCCTTTTTTAATTTCTTTCCCCTCCTTCTTCTCCTTTTCTTAGACCTCACTTTCCAGTCTCTGATTTTTTTATTAAACACTCATTGCACCCTCTGATGGTTATCTTGGTGTTTAGTTATTGCTGCATGATTTCCCTTTTGCTGCCATTAGTGTAAATTCCCATTCTCCCAGCAATTCTGTGTGGAAATGAACATGATCATTAATAATTTTACAGCTCACAGACTCAGGATAATGGCACTGGCTAAAAGAATAGTGAAGGTAAGAACTGCAGCAGTTTTCCAGTATTATTCTAGAGCAGACAAACTTCTCGACTTGTTTTTAATTTATGAATTGTCATCTTGGTGTCTCATATGAAGAAAAATTATAACGTCTCCACCTATTTTGTATTGCATCTTAGTAAAAATTTCTACACCAGACATACTAAAAATATTTTGGTCAATTTGATGCTGCTATCACTTTTTATCACAGTTGACACTGTCGTTCTTGTGCCCACAACTAACCCACTGGCACTGTGCATCTGTTAGCTCTTGTGCATTCCCCAGCTTTGGATCCACTACATACAAATTCAGGAGACACTTGGAAATGGGAGAAACCAGTGGAGCAGCTGAGGGCTTGCTTTCATTTGAGTCAATATTTTAGCTGTATTTATGTTGATCCTTAGAACAATGGGGTCTTCTGAAAGAATCTCTGTAAAAAAACAGAAGAAAGCAATGTAGTAAAATTAAATTTTCAGTTACTTTTTCTTTAAAAATATATAAAATAATCCTGCCTAATTGTACTATCTGGTTGACCACACAAAACCTAATCTCTGAAATGGCAAATAATTTCAGAATTATTTATGGAAATTAATTTTCTCCTGACAGAAATAATATCTTACATAATAGAGAAGAGCTATAAAAAAAAGGCAGACTAAATCACTAGCAAACATTCTTTATCACTTTGACTAAGTAATTAAAAATTAATTTCTTGCAGAGAAATCCTTTGTGGGAGAGTGGATTATCTCCCTTCCTTCTTTGTGGCCTGTGGTGTGAAAGCACATTCATCAACAAGGGACACTATCATGGTGCTGTTGTGCTCCAGTGGTTCCTGGTTGCAGAGCAATCTTTTAGAGTTCCAAGCTGAGTGTATCATTCTTAGGTCAAGCCACTTGAAGTGATTGGGACACAGTGAATATGTCCCCATTCTCTGAAGAAGCAGGACACAATTCTTTACTGCTGTTCTATATTACAGATGATTGGAATATGACTGGATATATTTATTCATTAAAAAAAAAAAACAAAAAAAAAAAAAGAAAAAAAAGGCTGGGTTTTTTTCCTGATGAAGTGCAAAAAAAATTTATTCTCAAGGAAGGCAAAAAGGTAGAAATACTTCATTAGTCCTGTCTGTGGACCTGTGTTTTTTAGTTAGTTTAGTTGGCAGCACTTTATGTTATGCAGTAATGTTTTAGTCCTCTGCACTGACATTTCTAATCACAGAAGGTTGGAGAATACCTCTATGGGCATTAAGTCCAGCCATCAACCTAACACTGCAGGTCTATCAGTTCCCCATATCCCTAACTGCCACATTTACATGTCTTTGAATGCTCCAGGGATGGTGATTCTACCGCTTCCCAGGGGAACCTGTTCCAATGCTTGACCACCCTTCCAGTGAAGAATTTTTTCCTAATACCCAATCTAAACCTTCAACGATGTAACTTGAAGCTGTTTCCACTTGTCACTTGGCATAACACACCAACCCTCACCTTGCTAAAACCCCCTTTCAGATAACTGTAGAAAGCAGTAAGATCTCACCTGAGCCTCCTTTTCTCCAGGCTAAACAACCCCAGCTACTTCAGCCAGTCATTGTTATGTTGCAAAATGCCGAATATTACTCTTAAGATGTTCTTTGATGTTTGATCTTTGTATACTTTCAAGACTAATCAAAAAGATATTTAATCTGTGAAACAGAGAGCAGCTAGCAAGCAAGCTCTAAGTGAAGTCCAGGTGTTAGAAGGACAAATTAGTTGTTTGTAGAATTGTCTTGTTAACATGTAGGCCTGGACATGTTTCAATGATCTCAGACCTACATGGAGGTTAACAAAGCTTGGAAATAAGGATATACCACTGATAGTGGACACAAGGAATGTAGAATTTACAGGCCACAAGGACATTTGGCAGAACCCCCAAAACAAGGAAGAAACTAATAAAGACAACTCAGCAACTGTGCTGAATCAGCCCCAGCTGGGTAAAAGGTAACTGGCAGTGGGTAAATTGTGACCAGTGACTCACAGCCACTGACCCAAAAGATTGACTATGTGTACTAATCAACATGGAAAGTGAGAGAATCATAAATCAATAGAAGATAGAATACTGAGTATTAAGGGAACTACGTAACTTGTAGCCAATGGACCTTAATGCCTTTGTTTGCTAAAATGTATAAACAATGAAAAATTTTGGTAGTTGTCATGCTGGCTTTGTGCATTTCCCACCCAGCATCCCCATCTGTGCAGAACTGTAAATACACCAAAGACCTTGACTCTGTGTGTGGTTTGGCCTCTTGAACACTGGGTGAAAAAAACCTATTCTGGGACAATTAGACTTGTGCTCCAGACCCCTCAGCAGCTTTGCTGCCCTCCTTTGGACGTTCAATGTCGTTCTTGTCGTGAGGGGCTCAAAACTGGACACAGGCTTTGAGGTGTGGCCTCACGAGTGTACAGGGGCTGGTCTCATTTTATCTGACAGGATGCCACTGGCCTCCTTGGCCAGCTGGACACACGCTGGCTCACGTTCAACCGCTGTCAGCCAGCACCTCCAGGTCCTTCTCCACCTAGCCGCTTTCCAGCCACTCTGCCCCAAATCCGTGCTGCTATTGCGACCCACGTGCGGGACCCGGATGTTCAGGCCAATGGCCAAAGGCGAGGAGAGGAAGAACCACGGGGTTTGGGGGAGGAACCGGCACGGAGATCGCCGCCC